>KK351017.1:1060373-1304245 GCA_000671755.1 Glossina brevipalpis | reverse complement strand
GTATTCCTTTTTCATTTATATTCAAAACGCATCTAACATGTTGAGTATCGATGGTAAAAGTCACTTCATTCTCAGGGCTGTTACGTACATAAAAAAGAAGTGTTCGGAGTTAGATAAAAATTAATTTAAAAAATATTTTTTTGATTATTCCAATTTTCGTTTGTTGTCGCTGGTGTTATTGTTCTTAATATATTGTGTTATCATTCTTCTTTGGTTCGTTTGGGCAAGTTTTTCTTAAGGTAAGCTTTATATTGAAAGCTATAAAACTATAGAGCGGATAGATTTGAAATTCTGCCTGTCTGATGAAATCAAAAGTGTGGCTTATTTTACTTAGAAGTTATTTGCCTCTTATGAGAGGAGTATATTGATACTAAATGAATAAATGTGGTGGATCTCTTGCTTAATGTCAGTAATAGGAAACTTACTTGACTTTACTTGGTTGCATTGTCCAATATTTGAATGGAAAGTGTTCGTACCGCTTGTAAGCAAAACCAAAAACGCCTATAAAGTAAAGTAACAGTCAACTTTTAGACAACAGATTTTTGTTGCGCATACCTAATCGATCAGTTTCGATTACAAATAATTGCTCGTTCTTAATAAAATGGGAATATTTAATATGCTTTGTAGTCCAATGTGAATGTGTTGTAACCTCAGCATCTTTTAATTCGCCTAGGATTTTGACAGATAGGGAATTGCCAATAATCCTGTTTTTTACCTCTCCGGTTCTTGACGATAGGATTGTGGGAAGTTTAAATTCTTGTTTCACTGACGTGGTGATACTGCTCCCGTTCGTTCTTGTTAGCATATCGAAATCTTTTAAGGAAAGTCTAGACTCTGGCTTCAACGGCGTACGGTTCTCCACGTTTTCTTTTCGTCGCATACCGTAGTTCTTTGAGAAAAATTTGGACTTTCGTTTCACTGACGCCATATTTGTGGGTATATCAAGCTTCTTTGAAGAAGTTAAAGACTTTCGTCGCACCAATTCGACAGCTGTAGCCTTATTTACTTGTGCTGGCGTATTGATCGTTTTTGAGGAAAGTTTTGAAGCTCGCTTTACTGATAAGCGATTGTCGGATTTCACCTTTAGTGGTTTATTGATCTCTTTGGAGGAAAGTCTGGACTTTCGTTTCATGGTTGAAGGTATGGCCGTTTTTTCTGTTGTATTGAATTTCTTCGGGGAAGATATAGGCTTTGCTTTATTTGACTTGCGGTCGTCCCCACTCGTCTTTCTTGTCATTTTGAGCTCTTTCGAAGAAGGTCCGGACTCTCTTCCGCTATTTATGTTTGCCATTAGTAGCTTATCATCATTTTTTGATGAAAGTCTTGTCTCTCGTCTTTCTTTACTTAGGGACTTTCCCTGTGAGAATTTAGATTTTTCTGCGTACTCTCCAAGTATTTGCTTTGATGGCTGTGGAAATAGAATCCCCTTAGACTCTCGCTTTGCTGATGTTCGAGCGTTGATCTTTCCTGGTAAAGGTCTTGACGCTCGTCTCTCATTATTTGGAGACCTTCTTTGTGTGATTTTAGAGTTTAGCCCAAATATTTGCTTTGATGGCTCTGGAAGTAACATATGTCTTTTTTCTGCTTCCCTTTCTATACTCTTCAACATTTTTTTTTTCATTTTGTGCCTAAATTTTTGTAAGTTCATTTTGGACTCGAATGGTTTTAATTGTAAAATTCGGCTCGATCCGAATTGAATAATTCTTTTAATTAAAATTAATGTCTTTACCAATTTATAAAATGTTCTGGGTTGGGAAGATAATCTACTCTGGAATGTTTCCAGACCTTCGATAATGTGAGGAGATTTCGCTTTATCAAAAACCGCAAATATGCGCTCTGCATTGTTTTGGTATTCATTAAAATTAAATTCAGGCAGTTGCTCTTCTCTTATGGAGCGGCGAAATAAATGCCTTTCCTCAGCTTTTTCGGTTTTAACCTTTTTTTGTTCCGATTTGACTTCTTTTAGAAACTTGTAAGAGGACAACATTTCAGGGAGGCAGAATGCTTTAATCGCGTCCAACTGTTCATTAGTAAAGGGGGGATCTAGCGGAAAGTCTCGTATCTCTAAATCAGCCATAGGTCTTGGAAAACATTTTGAACGAAGCATAGATACAGCTGAATGTTCAGATTGAACATAGTTTTGGAAGTAACGAGAGCTTAAATGATGAGCTTTTACTAATGCGGCGTCTAGTTTCTGTAATTTTGTGCCTTCTAATTTACTCTGTAAAATAGATGTTGCGCGACGTATATTTATTAACTCAGCAGACTCTTTTTCGCAGGCTTTGGCATCCAATTCTGTAATTTTTACGACCTCTTGGGTTTCCTCGTGGTAGCAAGCAATTGGTTCACCCCAATAACAGAGATAGTCCGGTACATGAAAAACTAGAACAAACAAAGGATGAAGCGGATCAATACTTTGTTTCAAGATATCAACCGGTGAAATAAGTTTCTCGCAATTTAAACAACTTATATTGCTGGCAACTGATTTAGAGTTAACCGAGAAGGGTTCACAAATGCGGTTTTCTTTTTCAATTACAAGTCTTCGGTCATCTGAATGCCAGATCATGTCGATATTACCGAAATTAATATTTAACGGTTTTTGTACAAAATTGAGTTGATGAACACCATCTAAGATTATGAACTTCCTGAGATTAATCTACAATAATTATTAAAATATATAGTACAAATAAAGTTTGAGCTGCACTGAAATCAAGTGAAGTGAAAGTAATTGTACCTCATCATAGCTCAGATTAAGAGTAGCAGGATCGTGAGCAATCTCTAAAAAGCTCTCATATTGTCTCTCTTCTTCTTTAAGGAATTCCTCAAAAATTTGCGGATATTCATCATCACTAAGAAATTGTGGTTTTTGGGACTTGATAAGCTTTTTCAATTTTTGTTCCATTCTTTCTCTTCCTGTACGTTGTAGTAGTTGCTTTAGAGGTTTAGCTTTTTTCTCTTTATTTAATTTGCGTAGTCTTTGGAGAGCATTTTCGATGACTTCTTGATGTTTACCATAGTTCGCCACGATCTCGCTGCGAACTCTTTTTTGAAGCCTTCTTTGCATTTCATACTCCCGCATCAGGCTCTCAGGTAATACTGTAAGTTGTTAGAGAAAATATGAATGTTCGCATTCATTGTTCTAAATTGACAACTAACACACAATTTCTGAAGTATACAAATATTAAACCTACCTTGTATGCCAGCGATGAAGTTTTTTGATCGTAAATGAGCCTCCAGTTTGAAACTTTTCGAGTGTTCGCTGAAGGTATCTATATTCAAATGCACCGCTTGTACAGTCAGATTAGGTCGCAACATTGAATAGGGTATGTGTAGTAAAATTTTTGAATTGTGTAAATTAGCCACCATACGGGGTTCACTAGGACGAATTGTGGTTCACACAATTATTTATATATTATATTAATGTTACGATGTAATAATATATGGGATGTATGGAGGAGAATGATTCGCAACTTACGGTAAATGTGTAAAACGTATAGGGACATTCTTCAGACTCCATATATGGATTAGAAAATTGTCACCAGAAAAGCAGTATTCTTCAGTGATAAAATCCAATGATCTGTAATTACAATATAAAACTGATAAGAATGTTTACTTTTTTATTTCTTAAGAGCAGCTTAAGATTACTCCTGGTCATGGGCTTAATTAAATATTATATTGATATATATATTATATATATATATTGAGCCTATTTATACGGTTTAGCATTGAAGGTAGTGCAAAAGGTGAGTAATGATCAGCTTTGATGTAAAGGCAGAATAGTTCTCAACAATTCCCCCTATTTACAAATATTAGTTTTTCAAAACCCTATATTAATTTTCAATTTCGAAGCCAAGAATAAAAATCAAATATTGAAAATCGAGAAAAGGTTCACAACGGTTTAATCCTCTTCCAGGTTTCACCAAAACCCCCGCGTGATAAGATAAACAACAAAGACAAGTAGATTAGACATTTAATAGCAGCAGTGAATATAGCGCAAAATTAGCCCGTTCTAGATATATGTTTAATTATTATTATAATATCACTTACTCCATATATGCATCTCCGCTAGATAAGATTCTATAAGTTAAAGAGTTAATGCTTTCGTACATTTCTTTATGTAACGTTTTCCTTAATTCGGTGATATCCATTAACACTTCTGTTTTGACTTCAGTTGTTGCTTTATTGTTCCGCAAGTAATTATCAAGACGTCGCAAAATTTCCAAATAATCACCGACCATTTTGTCGTATTGGTGGCCTAATTGTATTTTTGTTCTGGATAAAGTACGACGTGTAAGGTCTTCCGCGCACCTTTCTCTTAATATGTTGCGTTCGTCTACGCAGATCAGCCAATTGAAAGTCTCTTTTATATTTCTGTTCTCAAATGACTTTAACTTCGCGTTATACCCGCGTACGTCCGACGGAGTATCAGGTTGAGGATAAGGATCACAGTTCACATACGCATTCCATTTTTCTTTAGAAAATTGCTTAGCAGCTTCCTCTTGGATATTAACTGTGCCTTCTATAAATATTTAAAAAAAAAAATCTTTCCTTGAAAATAAGGCAAGAAATAAAGATACATTTAGTTACCATAAATGTAGTTAAGACATATATTTGTTTCCATTAAAAGCTGAATATATTTTTGCTCGTGTGCTTGAACTTCAGCAAGTTTGATGACTTTGTATTTTTTTACTGGTAATACAGGTAAATTTAAGACTTTGTCCGCATGTATTCTTTTTTTTTTGGCTAGCGACGGCTTTTTTTTAGACTTTTGAGATTTCACCATTTTTTTTTTAATTTCGTTTCCAAACTTATGTTAGTTTTAATTTACTTTCGTTTTTGGTTTCGAAAACAACCGTTATTAATCAGTGAAGCTTTAAACTTATCAAGGTCATGAGGTTGCGAATACAATTCCAAAAATTTACCACGATAATCGAAGCGTTTTATTACAAAGATAATGTATAAAAAATATTTTAAAAAAATAAAAAAATGTGTAAAAAGTTAAAAAAATATAAAAAAATATGAAAAGCTCCTCAGAATGGCTCTATAAGACTGAATAAAAAATATTCTGCGTAGTAAACATTTTCGATTAATAATATTTGGTATTAGAGTCATTATAAAGTGAAAAAGGTAACTCTACGGTCTCTAGGTATAAGCAAAGCCTATGATATAGACTTTCTAAAACTGGGCCAAGTTCTATGTAGATTAACTACGCAGTTTCCTATATGCTTACGGATCCTTAACTTTCTCTTATAACGCATTCCGGTCTTGAAATCAGACGGAGTCGAAGAAAATTAGGCTTGCTGCAAGGTAGCTGTCTCGTTGCATCACTCTTCAATCTTTATACTGCTAAGCTTCGGAACAAAAAACATATATATTTTTAGTAGTTTTTTCTGACTGATCCTTTAACGGAGCAATTTTCAACCTGTCTGAAAAAGTCAACTTCTCCTCCTCTACGGGAAATGCAGTGGATTGAAGCTTACTTTCAATCCCAGCAAAACTCATATAGTTTATTTTGCTAACGGAATATCAATGGTATTCGCGCTAATCAAAGGTTATCTCTTCAATTTCTTGTTAGGAACATGAATACAACCCTTACTTTATCTGGTGTTTACAACAAGGTAATTACAAAATAAAATAAGGTAAACAAGGTAATTAATGGACCTAACAACAATGCCGAGGCTGTTAAAGTGATCATTAATGCTTATAATGGCATGCGCCCTAACGCGAAGCTCTTATATTACATAGATCTATAATTGGGTGCAAATTAGAAGCAGATAGTTCACATGCGTGCAATTCCTCGAAATATAACAAAGTCGAACTTTTCAAAACAAACACTCTTGCATTCCCCTTATTACCATATAGAGCCCTTCTGATCACAACCAAAGTGAGAGACAGTCTTATATATAAACCCTTCGCTATACAAAAAAGTTACTTCCCCAAATACCGTTTGTGACTGTACTACTTGCTATATTAAATTTTGTGATGATTTCAGTAATATTAAGATATGTGTCTCACTAACTGAATGCACCGAATTGGACATTTCATTTAACATCTCCTCTATGGTTATGCAACGCATTTCTAACATTAGCCCGCTCCATCTATGTAGAGGAAATAAATGCATATGTTAATAACTCCTCTAAGGTATATGCCAGAGATGAATATTTGTCAACTACTTTGAGGTTTTATAAGAAAAGCAAGGTTGGTTTGGAATTTTCAGAAATTGTCGGCCTCGATCTGTAACGGTAAAAAATGAAAGTGGCCTCTGCCTTTCAGATTTTCATCACTTTCACGTAGGTTTCAATATCCGCCTCGTATTTATTCTAAGATTAAAGTGCAACATATTGCCGCGTTCTTCAATTTATGTACAGTTTGAATTAAAACCTTCACAAAATAGTTTAGCAGGATTCGAATGAATTGAACACGACAGTCAACATGCTAAACAGTCGTGAAAAGATAAAAATGTAACTGAAAAGTAACTCGGCCCTATTACTAATTCTATACACTGCGTACGGTTTGTTAGGAAAACACATACTTTGAATAAAAACCTGCAAAAAGCAATGGTTTAAAGAAAAATTATTACATCGGTTTCGATTTTTGTTAGAAAAAAAAATGGATTTATAATAATGAGAATATAAAGAAAATACGTATTATTATGAAGCTATTATAGGTCTGGCTTCGCCCTTGGTTAAAATAATTTATTTCATTCCATGCCATTTCAGTTTTCATCTTTCCTTTTGTTTTTCTAAACATTTGATCCAATAAAAATAAAACATGTCGATCATTGCACTTTTCACGCTGTGCAGCGACAACAGAAAACAGACAAAAAGTAATAAATCGTAACGACGTGGAAGCTACAAAGAAATGATAATAGCGGTAGTGCTTTGATTAAGTCTGGTTTATTTTTTTTAAATCCTTATTCGCTTAAATTTAATCTTTACAGCTTAGTCCCGACTAGTATCAAGAATAGCTCAATGGCCGTATTTCATGGAGGAGATATATCAGAGAATCAATCAGATTACTATCCCTACAACGTAAATTAATTGCGTCCGAAAAAACGGAACATACCGCGCGATGCAAATCCGAATATAGCTAGAAATGTCAAACGTTACAGTTTATTCTTGCACTTCTTAAATAGAATGTCAATTTTACTTACTTCAAAATTGCGCCACGTACGTTTGTATCTCAATATAGTAGTCTCGGAAGTAAACGAGCATTCTTCAGCAACGTCAACAAATGTGACACCTTCAGGCGTAACACGAACCTCAAAGCTATTTTCACTAGGTTTTTTATAATTATCAAATTGTAAAATTATATCGCGTCGTTCAGCCAGACGATTCCACTGACTAAAAGTGAACTTTATTTGAGTACTATGTAGAGCCATACAATAATATGTATGGTTTTCGGTGGCTACATGCTTCACGGAATGATAGCCATTCTCGATGTAAAAAGAAGCATCGTTATTAGCAAAAATATTCAGATTCTTTTCTTCAAATCGTTTCTTCAACACGGCAATATCTCTAATGGGGTCTGTGATAACCAAATACATTTTAGGAGTTTTGACAAATTTCCCTGTTTGTACAGGTTCAGAAACGTATCCACGTATTCCTTTTTCATTTATATTCAAAACGCATCTAACGTGTTGAGTATCGAGGGTAAAAGCCACTTCATTCTCAGGACTGTCACATGTATAAAAAAGAAAAGGAATCATAGTTAGATGCTAATCAAACATTGGCTTCGTAAAATTAATGTAATCTTTTCCCCTTCATTTTGTTTGCTTAAAGAATTCAAAATTTTCTCTTTTCACTTTCGTTCGTGACCGTTGGGAAGAACTGAAGCGATTTTGAAATGATGAAACTGTCAACCATTGAAATGTATGTATTATGATATAAAGATAAAATACGATTTCATTAATCGTATTATGGTGATTGTTAACAATTTTATATAAAAATATATATAAGACTCTCGCGACAGCTTAAAAGCTTGTGATTCTAATGTTTCTTTAATAACGTTTCTCTGAAAAAACATTTTTGATAATTAAGGATATGGGTCAACATAGGATAATTGATGTTTTTAAATTATGTTCACAAAGTTTCTAACATAGCTCTGCATTGAAAAAGCCATGTTGGCTTTTCGTATAAGAAACATATTTTCCAACGCATAGAAGAGGTAAACTAATAGACTCTTCCATACTTAGATATATAAACGGCGGATTTTTTTCTTATTACTAGTAATGGAAAGCTTACTCAATTTCACTTGGTTGCACTGTCCAATATTTGAAAGGGAAGTGTTCGTATCGTTTAAAAGCAAAACCAAAAACGCCTGTAAATAAAGGAAAAATGATATCTTAAATAAGTTTCGATTTATTTTACATGCATACCTAACCGATCGGTTTCGATCATAAATATTTGCTGCTCCCTAATGAAATTTGAATATCTAATATGTTTGGTGGTCCAATGCGAAAATGTTATAGTTTGCTTATTTTTTGGTTCGTGGAGAATTTCGCCGGAAAGCTTATTATCAGTATTTTCGCTAATGATTGCTTTTCGCAAAGATGCTGATGCCTTAGTGAAAGGTTTAGACTTTTGATTTACTGGCGTAACGGATATGTCCATGTTCGTTTTTGTTACCTCATCGAATTCATTTGACAAAGGTTTAGTCTCCTGCTTCATTGCTGTGCGATTGTCCACTTTCAATTTTGCTGGCATTTCGAGCTCCTTTGAGGAGGGTTTACGTTTTTGATACGATGAAATGTGATACTCTACACTCGTCTTTCGTGACATACTGAGCTCCTTTGAGGAACGCTTAGATTCTCGCTTATATGAGGTGCGCATTTCCATGCTTGTTCGTTTGGAGGAATATGAAGATTCTCTTTTCTCTTTGTGTGAAGAATCTCTTCTAGGGAAGTTACGTAACTTCGTCTTTTCCTTTTCGAGTTTCTCATGTTTTTTTTTCAAAATATTGCTTTTTATTTTATTTCTAATTTTTCTAAAGTCCATATTAGGTTTAAATGGTTTCAGACGGAATATTTGAATCGCACTATTTTGCAAAAATTTCCTAACCAAAGTTAATGTTTTTGCCAATTGATAAAACGTTTGGGGTACAGTGGGTAAGATATTTTGAAATGCTTGCAATTGTTCAAAAACGTGAAAATATCTCGTTTTACCAAAAACCATAAACACGCGCTCTGGGTTATTTTGGAATTCATCGAAACCAAATCCAGGTTGTGGTTTCTTTTCAGTGGATAGCTGGGGTAAACATCTTTTACCCTTAGTTTTTTTAACCACTTCTTCTTGAATCTCCTTAGGAAATTTATACGAAGATAGCATTTGGGGCAGACAGAGTTCCTCAATCAAGTGCAATTGTCCTTTTGTTAAGGGAGTATCTAATGGGAAATCTAATATTTTCAAAATAGCGGAAATGTCAGGAAGGGATGTTGATGTAAGCGTGATATGCGAAAAGTCCATATAGTTGTCGCGAGAATAATGAAAATTTATGCGATGAGCTTTTACTAGCGTATCGTTTAATTTACTTAATTTGCCGCTTCCTAATTTACTTCGTAACGTCGATGATGTGGAAGTATTGTCAACTAGCTTAATAAAATCTTCTTCGCGCTTGTTATCTTCCAAATTTCCATTTTTCACTACTTCCTGCATTTCTTCATAGTGACAGGCAATTGGTTCGCCCCAATAACAGAGATAGTCTGGTACATGAAAAATCAATACAAACAAAGGATGGTTTGGATCTACATTCTGTGTTACAATGTCAATTGGTGATAAAAACTTGTTACAATTTAGGCAACCTATAGTGTTGGGAACTGACTTAAAATCAACGGAGGAAGATTCCCAGATGCGCACGTCCTTTTCGATAACAAGTTTTCGCTTATCAGAATGCCAAATCATACCGCAATCGCTAATCTTCACATTTAATGGTTTTTCTACAAAATTCATTTGATAAACACCGCCCACGATTAGGAATCTTCGCAGATTAATCTGAAATTATTGTCGAAGTAATAAATATCTTTACAATATGACTGACCTTAAGGTAAGCATTCAAAGTAAAACTACCTGATCATAATTTAGATCGAGATTTATAGGATGATAAGCAATATTTAAAAGGTCTTCATAATATTTCTGTTCTCTTTTGAGAAACTCCGCATAAATGTGAGGATATTCATCATCATCAAGGTGTTGCGGTCTGTTGGACTTTATGAGTCCTTTTATTGCTCCTATTTTCTTTTCTGCTTTCCTATTTTGATGTAAATCCCTAGGTTTCTTTAATTTCTTTAGCCGGTTAAGAGCTTTTTCAACCACCTCTTCATGCTTACGATAGGCTTCGACGATTTCATTGCGAATTTTTTCTTGAATTTCCATTTGCATTTCATATTCGCGCATTAGCTTTTCGGTTAATACTATGTACCAACAGAAAAAACAATAAAATTTATATTCATTGTAACAAATTGCCAACTCACGAATCATTCCTAAAATGTGAAAATGTCAAACCTACCTTCCATACCATCATTTAAAAGTTTGAGTTGCAAGGAATGTTTCAGTTTAAAACTTTTCGCATATTCACTGAAGATATCTAAGTCCATATGCACTGCTTGTACACAGAGATTAGGTCGCAACATTGAATATGGTATATGTAATAAAATCTTTAAATTATGTAAATTAGCCACCATACGGGGTTCACTATGGTGAATTGTGGTTGTAATGTAATAATATATGGGATGTATGGAAAAGCATGATTCGCAACTTACGGTATATGTGTAAAACGTATAGGGACATTCTTCAGGGTCCATATATGAATCAGAAAATTGTCGCCAGAAAAGTAGTATTCCTCAGTAATAGGATCCAACGATCTGTAAAAATGTTTAATTGCTTACTTTTTTATATGCACGTATAGACTGTTCTTGTTCAGGACCTTAAGTTATTGCGTTTAAAAATCTTTGTTAATTTAGAGTAAAATTGAATGCAAAAAATTAAATTATAATATATTAGTAAGGGAAAGTAAAGTTTAGTGCTATATATGTAAACATATTTAAAATTTTAAGACATATTCAAAGTTTTTCACAACAATATTTGAATGTTTACGATACATAGATAGCGATCGCTCCTAAATGGTCAGATATGTAAGTTAATAGATACTCTAAAGATGTTGCTCTTCACTTACTCCATATACGCATCTCCACTAGATAATATTCTGTAGGTTAAAGAATTAAAAGCTGCGAGAACTTCTTTAAATATTTCTTCTTTTAATGTTAAGGCATCTTTCAAGACTTCAGCTTTGATTTTCGTTGTTGGCCGATGACTTCGTAAGAATGTAACAAGCCTCCTTTGAATTTCCAAGTAATCGCCGACCATTTTGTCGTATTGCAAACCTAATTGCGGTTTTGCATTCGATAAAGTCCGGCGTGTCAGATCTTTCGCGCATCTTTCCCCTAGTATACTGCGATCGTCCACGGAGAACATCCAGTTGAAAGTCTCTTCTACATTTTTATTTTCAATTATTTTTAAATTTGTTTTATACGCGCGTACTTCGAGCGGTGTATCGGATTGAGGGTAAGTGTCACAATCGACGTAAGCTTTCCACCTTTTGGCTTCTAATTCGTTATCATCATTTTTTTCGGCATTACAGGCAACTTCTATAAAGACATTTAATATTTATATATAAAGAAAAGTTCATGTTGCGTAAATTAGTTTAGTTACCATAAATAATATCTAAACAATTTTTTGTATCCATTAAAATTTGCGTATATTTTAGCTCATGCGCTTTAACTTCCTCCAGCTTTATAATTCTATATCTTTTTAATGGAAGTCGGGGTGAAATCAGCGAGACTTTTTTTAATTTTTTCTGATTCTTATCCTGAGCTTGTTTACCGCGTTTACCCATTTTCACCATCTTTTGTTTTTTAATTCAGTTTCTAACCTTTTCTTTCTGTTGCTCAGCTCTCCTCGTTTAAAAAAGCGACGTTTGGGTAGATGGCATGCGAAAATTTACTTGTTTCAAGTTCATGAATTGGCGGATTTTTATCAAGTACCGCGAAGTAAACCGAAAGGGTTTATTACAAAAATACGAAAAGCAATAAAAAATTGCACAATAAAAAAAATATACAAAATTACGAAAAATATAAAAAAATATAAAAAATTGCTAAGCATACGACTCTATAAAACTGATTAAAAATTACTCCGACTAAAAAATATTTTTCTTTTTTAGAAAAACTACATGGTATTTTATTATTATTATAGGCTTTTATTTAACTTGCTTTCTTGTCAGTTTGGCAACACGTTTTTCTAAATCTAAATTTGGGGCTCTTCCAAATATCTGATCTTGCTGAAATTTTACACAAATTTTTAAAAAAGATGATAATATAATTTTCAAACAAAGAAAGATGTCCATATTCGGAATGGCCACCGCTGCAAGGCGTAAACACCAAATTTGTAGAAAGTTCGTGGTTTTGAAGCAAGTGAGTCGTCAAGTCATTTTGAAACATCTTGAAACTTTGTGTAGTGGTGTTTTGATAAATATGACAGCATAGATCTCAACAAATGACAATTGTAGGTGGGGAGAATTGTCCGCAATCAGGAGAACGTCTCAGCCCAAGTTGAAGATCATTTTCAGTGTTACGTTGTCATGAAGAAAAATGACTTTTCGAGTTCCTTTGTTTGTAAATGGAATTTTTCCTCAAGCGCGTTACTTATTAGTTTGGTAAGTTGGGTCTGATACGATTTAGCTATAACAATCTCGCCAGAATTGCATATTAAATGATTCCTTTACAATCCCACCAAACCATTTCAAAAATCAATGAATGACTGTTCGGAAATGAATGCAGATTACGGGTTGGAGGCATCATTGAACCATTCTTTTTGGTGCTCACTATCATGACATGATAATGAAATTTTTTTTTTCAAGGGTGAAGATATAGTTGTGGATGATATGCGGTTTCGATAAGATGGTGCTAAAAGTCAAGTGCTCGAAAAAACTCTCAACTAGCGGCACACTATTCGAAGCTTACATTGATTTTGAGACGCCTCATGCTTAATCCATCCTTACTATAATACCTACTTTGAAGGTAGAAATATAAAGAACAACTCGAGTGTTATATACGTATATTTTGTACGTAATACAAAAGGTAACTAGATTGTACTGTGGAAAAAAAGTAGTGAGACTGCAATGTAAATCGATTGGAAAACAATTCGGTCGCTATAAATACGAATTCTATTGCTTATGAAGCCATTAACACGCAGATGTAACACACAAGTATTTTGATTATAGCGATGAACACCTATCTATATTGAATACATACAACGTTCTTCACGCATATCTCTCATAGAGTTTGTAAGCACAAAGAGCGCTGATTTAGATCCTAATCTTTTTGTTACGAGAATGTTGCAAGTGAAATGCTCCATGTTAGATATATAAAGTTTTTCTTTTTGGTTGCTGCACTTTGAGCAAATGTCTTTGCTGTTTATTATTTGCGCAAAGCGATGCACAATCATTTTGTATAAGAATACATCCTCCTATTCGTATCTAAAGCTTTCAGATAAATGAAAAAAGCAATAAGTTTCTAAAGCTTTTATTTAACAAAATTCTTAGAAAACTGTTCTCTATTTTTAAGAAAGCTTTGATAAATTTTAAAACGGTTGAAGTATTGAATAATGAAAAACGAAAATATTTTCTTTTTTTCTTTACTTCTATAAAATTTTCAAAGCCATTTACGATAAAATTGGTGGTAGTAGGGATAATGCCATTTACGAATAAGAATATTAACTTACGAGAAAAAATTAATCCAATTACATGCGTTTAGATTTCATATTGTGGTTTCCTTTCTTAATTTCTGAATAGAACGCATAATTTCTCTTCCTCCCCTTAAGTTGTTTCGAATACAAGTATAATTTTATTCATAGTTAGCGGAACGCTCCCTTACCCATTTCTTGCATCGTTTTGTAGGATAATCGTGATTGCAAATAGATCTGAGATAATTTCCGCATTTGATTTCTGAATACTTTTATCTTTGAAACGTATTTACCTCGGCGTACATTTGCTTAAGAACCAATGACGAGCTGTAATCTTTTAAAAGACTAATTGCTTGAAACGTTCCTATTAGAATCTATACACGACCTTATGTGGAATGTTTTTAATGCAACTTACAGTTTCTTAAAATATGTTATTGTTAAGATTCGGAACGGTTAGTTGATGTTCAAAATCGGCCTAATGACGTTGCCTCATGTATGCTCAAATCATGTTCTAATAAACTATGTCACGTTATGTTAAAAATTGCTATATTTGAAAACAGGTGTTTTCTTTTTCTGTTAGAAAAGTAGCTTCCTTATTTCACATAAGTTGTTTGAACTTATTGTTAGTCAATGCTTAGTTTTCGCTTTCGAATCTTTCACTTGTTCTTTTCAACATAATTTACTATAACGAAAACTAAGCGTTACGAACCCTTTAGAGATTACTAGTCATGCATTCAGGGTTTGCTATAGTGACTCTCGTATGTCTGGAATGTAGTACAACTTTAGAAATAGTTAGTCATAAATTACTGATATTTAAACTCCAGGCCATTGGCTTTCCTTCATACTTATTTAAATGGATAAGCTGCTGTCTTCTTAGCAAATCAACCAGATTTCGTTTTAATTCCATTATACTCTGATGAATTTCCCGTAACGTCAGGTGTCTCGCAAGGCAATCACTTAGAACCTTTACAATTTATCCAGCAAACCGAGCGATGATGACGATATTAAACTTCCTTCAATTTGGAATCGCACTCTTATCTTTTTCAATCTGGTTTAGATAATTTTGTTTAATAGTGCTCGTTAAATTTAAATAGATATTCGGACGGAGATGACTAGACAGATTCAGTGTTTGATATTGATCATGAATATATACATACTTCCTGAGATTTCTGAAGATTTCTTTTGGGTGCTATAGGAATTTTGGTAGAAAGAAGTATTTTCGATGCTTTATGAAATTGGGAGCACGTGACTACCCATAGAATATACCTGTAATGTTTTGTTAGTATATCTACTGCAGTATGTAAGGAATAAACAAACAATCTATTTGTCTTCAGCTTTCTTCAGCAGACATAGCTATCGACCGATTTGGTCAATTTTCAATATCTACTTGCGTGCATGAACTACCAATTTTTTTTGCCAAATTTGAAGCCGGTATCTTTATTTTTACGACCGAAAGAAGGCTTATTACAGACATGGCATAGACAGACAGACAGACATCAAGAATATATATACTCTATGGAGTATCTGAAGATTCCTTATAAGTGCTGCAAACAAGATGACAAATTAATATATCACCCATCCAGACCGTTGAGTATAAAAAAAGAGAAGAAACTTTCATTCTCAAGGAGGAATTCATTTACTACCGAGTGACATTACAAAAACATGGCATACAGGCTGATGAGACCCATACTTGAATATGCCACTGTATTTAAAGATGTAAATGAAATTACGTCCTTTATATTGCTATTTGTTATCCATTTTTAAATAGGTACAGAGCACACACTTAAAAAGTAAATTTTAAAAGTGTTAAATGGTTTGGAAAGCAAGTAGTTGTAAATGTTTATGTCTTTTTTTATATTATTCCACCTTACACAATAAAATCATGTATGAACACATATAAACCAAGTAAAGCATACCGTTTTTTAATTCTCTCTAGTTCAAGTGCTCCATGTGAAAATCAAAATACTTTTTATTCAAAGTTAATGCATATTCAATAGGCTTCAACATTATTAAACCTATGAATATTTCGAAATTTGTTGCTTTCGAGACTTCAACTTAATTTTATTTATTAATTGAACTTTTTACAATTTTTATCGTGCGATAATATAATAAAAGATTTCATATTTACAAACATCCCGCTTTTCGACTTCCTATTTATGACTTATCTCCTAAGTGCAATAATAAGCGGTCAGTGTAGTGAATGTGGATAACAATATCAATCCAAAACTAGTTAAGTTATAATTTGAACCGCTGGCTACCATGATGTTTGCGCTTTCGGCTATGAAAGCCATTGGACGAGATGCAGCAGCAATTTTCATAATATGAGGTGGATCACCAGGATGAAAAGGTGCCAGGGCTACTGAACCCTCGGGTACAGTAAAAGGTGTGCTTTTTAAAGGAGCCAAAGGCGCATTATGCTCCAAAGTAGTCGCGGATTGAGTTGCTAACTCCGCAATGTTGGATGATGAAGTGGATGATGAGGTAAGTGAGGATGTAGATGGCAAAGTCTCAGTAGCTCCGAGGACTGTGCTAGAGGAGATTTCGTTTACTGTTGATGTTTCTTGCGGAGGTGGAGCTGGATAACAGACAATTTTTTCTACTTCGATTGTTTTGCTGCTGTCGTTTGGATCCGGCTCAGGTACTTTAATAGGTACACAGACAATACCTCCAGTCGGAGGTTGTTCAGCGGGAGATTCTGCAGTTTCAGGACTTTGGACTCCTACTGGAGGACTCTGAGCAATAGCAGAATTTGTTGAAATGACACCATTTCCAGCAACTGCATTACCTGTTGTTTCAGTACCAGCAGCACTAGCAGTGTTTGTGGTATCCGCATGCATTGGATTTAAAGGAGCCAAAGCAGCGCTGGGAATTTCCGATGGTGGAGCGTTAGTAATTGTCGGCGCTGCTGCTTGCTGTGGTCCAGGCTCTGCGGCTGGCGGTTGGGATGCACCTGTATTAATAACTGTAGTGCCGGGACCAGCGTTTGTAGTCGATACCGAGCCTGGTGGGCCATTGTTAATGATTATAATTCTATCTTCGCCATTATTATTGCCGCTGCCGCCGCCACCACCGCCGTAACCTCCGCTCATCACTGGTGAATGCTCTACTACTTTAGTATGTGTAGGTGTTAACGCGTGACCTAGCAGACCACCAGCTAACCCGCCAGCCAATAAGCCACTTCCTAAAATGATATACAAATCAAACATTCTTCTGATTTCTTATATATTTTACCTATAACTTACCAAAACCTAGACCGGATGAAGATTTGGGAGGTTGAGACACAAATGTGGCTCCTGCCGGTAAGGACGATCCAGCAGGCAAAAAGGTCGCACCAGCTGGCATGGCAGCTGGCATG
Source organism: Glossina brevipalpis (assembly GCA_000671755.1). Lineage (NCBI taxonomy): Eukaryota > Metazoa > Arthropoda > Insecta > Diptera > Glossinidae > Glossina > Glossina brevipalpis. Next base: position 1,287,157 of record KK351017.1, on the reverse strand, counting down.
GCAGCTGGTGCTGGATAATATGCCGGGACAGGAGCTGCGGGATGATACGTAGCACCGGGAGGTAAGGCACCAGGAGCATGATATGTGGCACCTGCAGGTAAGCCCCCTGAGGGATGGTAGACCGCTCCAGGTGGTAAGGAGCCAGGCGAATAATGAGTTGCACCTGCTGGCAAAGAGCCGCCCGGATGGTAGGTGGCACCTGGTGGCAAAGAGCCGGCCGAATGATAGGTAGCACCTGGCGGCAAAGAACCCGGAGAATGGTAAGTAGCTCCAGCTGGTAAGCTTGAAGCAGATGGGTAGTAGGTAGCGCCCGCGGGCATTTGCTGTCTCGGATAACTCGATTGCACATTATGAGCATTTGTTGCTGTAATTGGTGTGTGAACACCACTTCCACTTCCACCGCCTGTTGAATTATAACGATTACGATTGTAATTAGCGCTAGAATGCTGACTATTATAATGCGTAGCTGTCGTTGGTTGTTGACGATTTGTTGACTGCGAGTAGCTTGGTGGAGCGGCATTATTGGGCTTATAGCTTGGTGCGGGTTCATGTATATTCGTCTTGGCCCCACCTACTGGGTTTGTGGGTGAATAAGCTGGTGGTGGACCCTGTGACTTTGGCGGCACATTCCAGCCAATTGGCGAAACTGTTGGACGAGCCGCATTATTCTGCGTACTACGGGTAGCGCTTAATGTATTTGTGCTACTGGGTCGTTTGGCTTGCGTATTATAACCAGAATAACTTAAGGAAGTTAAACCGCTATGCGAAAGTGAGGGATTCGAATGTGAATAACTGCTACTGCCACTATTAGGCTTATTGTATGACGTACGTCTAACATTTGAATAGGATGAACTTGATGAGCGTCGACTGCCTCCGCTGCTGTAGATACGTTTAGCTTGTACTTCCACAGTAGAAGCTAACAAAGCTGCTGCCAGGAGAAGGCATGACAGTGTGAAACAGAGACTTGGTGTCATCTCTAAATACGCCGTACCTGCAATCAAACACAACATTCGTTAATTGATTGACCAGGGATCCACTTGTTTTCGTTTAAGCGTAAATTTGTAGTAATTTACTCTTTCCGGTACAAAATTGAAATGATTTGTGCCATCAAGACTAAAACAACGCTTTACTGAACAAAAATTTTAAATAACTAAAGCTATAATATCTTTCACATCATCGTCATAAATATGTGACGATGCACTTCAACGCAATAAGTTTAATAAACACTTTTATTTTTTTAGAGGTTATATGCCTATCATTTTTTTGTTTTCTTTATATAGGGTTGAAAGTGAATTGAGAGTTTGGCGCATAAACATTATTTAACATTTTGCGTTAGTTACAATTTATTCTAAGGCCAATAAGTTGAAATTTATGAATTCTTAGAAATTCATAAGAAAAATCGACCTTGTTAGGAGAAGATCTTGTTAAGAAGTATTAATTTGGGGGGATCGCTTCATTTAATTCTTTTGGAAATATTTATTAGTTTAAATAACACAATAACACTAGAATCGAAATAGAAAGTCGGAACTTCGGAAGTATATAGTTTGCTATTTCAAGGTCATACAAAAAAGTGTTAAACAGTCTGTTAAACGTAGGTATTGTACATCATTTTTTTAACCTTTCTTTTAGATGACTAAAAATATGTGAGGCGACAAATAGGTGGCGGATATTTTTTAGATCAAGTTGTATGTTAGTACTTTTTGCCCACTATAGACCTGTTTCATGTGCATCACATGGAAGCTGTAGATGATCGTAAAAGGTTTTAGACTGACAAGTGCCGTAACTTGTAAATTCTTTTGAGTTTTTCTTGGGCGTAGTTTGTATTTAAAACCTAATCAGTGGTCATGATTTATAAATATAAATTACGATTCTATTTTAATTTTTGCGATCGCGAAAGTCGCATAGATGGATGAACGACATTCTCACTAAATTGACTTAGAATCGTGCATTTAATTGAAGACCGAAGGAAATCTTGATAATATTGCAGATAATTTGATGACCTATGACGACAGTGTTAAGAATAATGAATTAAAAGTTCATTTCAATTTTAATTATAAATCTACGTATATGTACATTATATAAGGAAGAAATTTCAAAATTCTAGAAATTTGTCTTAAATTTTATATAAATTCTATTAAACCAAATATGTGCCATTTGAATTCATAATTTTTTGCCATTTTTCTGTTCAAGTCAGTTTTGCAAACGTTGTCGCCTTGTTCGAAATGATGCTTCACAATAAAATATTTTCTGGAAATGTTAATCTATTTTCAGTACGCAACGTATTTCCACTGAATGCAATGTTTTTATTTTTGAATTATCTCTAAAATGTGTCTTTTCAGGGTCGTTATAGTATAGCAAAGTTACGAAAGCTATAGAAAAAAACACTATAAGCTTCCGCTTAAGTCCATATCTCCCCCTACATTTTTTAATTTTTCACAAAATTTGATTATCATTAAGCTATCGTAAAATTTTTCTTTTACAATATTAGTTAGAGACATGCTTAATCTTGTAACTTTGGAAGTCTTAATATTATTTTATTAATTCTATAACTAATGAACCGCTATTTACATTTCGCATAAGTAATAAGCGCTTTACAATTTTAAAACCAGATCCTTATAATTTATGTTTATTTGTGAGGCGCTGTTTCCTATCAATATTTGTACATTCAGCTGCAATGAATAGAAATTTTCATATATGTCTAATATGCAACAATATTCTATGATATTTTTCTGTTTTGTTTTCATTAATCGTAATTTTATATTTGTACATAAATTTTATATAGAATATAGAAAACCAGTCTTTTTATAAATAAACACAATTACAAAGAAATAAATATAACTCACAATGCTTGGCGGTAAGTCTTATAATAATTATGGTCTCGAAAATGTTTTTGTTTTATGGTATTGTATATATATAAAATTATTAGGAATTTTTGTTTATATTAAATTATATGTATTGTATGTATGAAGGTGCTTGGATGTGTAAGTCTCTTCAATAGACTATTAGATTTATATAATTACTTTTTTATATTTAAATTTTTATTTAGTTTTGCATACTTGCTTGATAATTTTATCAATTAACTTTCGTTTAAATATTTTAATTATTTTATTTTTATTAAGTTCTTTGTTTTTCACTGGTTATGATTTTTATATATTTATTCCGTGCATGTATGTGACACGTTAAGCATTTCGCTGTAAACTGAGTTTGATTCAGGTTTAAAACCTGAGCCTTGTATGTGTTACTTATTTACGTTTAAATTGATCGGTTTTGTTATTTCTTGCTCTTTCTCTCTCATTTACACATGCTTAGATAAGAGTCTATGAGATAATTTTGTATTATGTACTACTGCTTCTGTAAGTAGTATCACAACAATAGGTGTATTAGTTTTCTCATGTCATACATTCGAAAATCTCAACTAAAATGCTGAAAGTTGCCACCAACGTATATTATGTTATGTTTGGTCTGTTAGGTCCATTACAAAAAGCTCATAATGTGCAACAAACTGTTTACTATTGGGAAACCGAAAAAGATCAGTTAAAAATTGTAAAGTTTTTCATCAATAATCTAGAACTTAATGCAAACAAAAACACAATTGATTTGAAATTACGGACTTAAAGAGTTTTGAAGAGATTTATTGTTCGCTTAAGAAACGTTGGAGTCAACAATTCTTCTAAAGAATAATATATTTTTTGCTTTGATTATTTTATTTCATTACATGTTTTTTATCTTTCACATTTTATTTAATTAATGAAAAAATCGGTTTAAATGTGATCTACAAAATTGAGCCGATTCGTTTCGATACTTTGATTGTGTAAGACGGAATTATTGCTCTTAATATAATTTTATTTGCATGAAAGTGAGAGATCAAAAATGCGATAGAAATATATTCAAATTAAAGCTACAAATTTTTTTTGTAAAGAAAAAAAAAAACGTTTCATCTTTCATGCGAATTTCTTCTCTGCTTAAAAAAATATTGCTGATATATTAGATACCTTAGAAAAGAAAAAGATGGAAAGAAAAGGAAACCTGTTTTTTTTTTTTGGTTGGGTACAGTAATTGAAAGATTTGAGACGCCTACTCTAATATAATAAAATTATTTGTCTCTGATTCTACAGTTACTGTTCGAATATAATATATAATACGTAGTACAATACGTTGATATGATTCACAGATGTTCATTAAAGGTTATGATCGATTTGCTTATTCCCATAGCAAATTAAAACAATTTCAAGAATTTTATTAAGTTAATATGAGAGAGAATTATATAAAATATATAAATTAAGAATAATTATTATAAATAGTTTCTATTATATATAAAAGAAGAGGATGAATAAATAAACACAAGAGAGAAATGCACTCTATTTGTCTTCGTAAATATCTATTCATACTTCCTACTACGTTATGTATTTAATTATAAAATAATGTGAAGATTGGTTTATTCGACATATCTTGAGACCATAGTTGAAACTTGGCAGTACTCTGCAAGCTAAAAAGAATATTTCTTTCTTTTAGGTAATCGTGATCGTACTCTTTGTCCGAATTACTAAAATTTTCTAATTTGATATTATTCTACTATTCAATTATAGCTCATGGGCTCATCAAAGCTTATTTCCACACCTTATAAACTTTGGTTCATCTGATATATAGTCTCCGGCGGATACATATATGTATATAAATATATAAAATTATATATTACATATATATATAATAAATATTACAATAATATATAGCAGAATATGTTCTGTAACCTAATAGCTTTAAGAGATATTATTGACCAGTATGTTATGTAACTTACGCCATGTTAAGTGATTACTTCTGTCTACGATCTTTTTCCTGTTTTCAATATAGTCGTCTTTATTTTCGCGTGCGATCAAATTCACACTTTTTAGCGTTCTTAGCTCTTGATAAGGGTGTACTGAAATTGTGCATATGCAAGCAACAACCAGGAGCATTCAAGATAGGCTCAGTATTTATTACAACGAACAATTTAGGCATATATGAATCAATGTGTGCCTATCTTTCTGACTGTTTTTCTGTCTGTCTGTCCGCCTATGCGCCTCTCTATCTAACTATCTGTCTATCTGTTCGTATGTCGACCTGGCGTCTGTATATGTATTTTTTTGTTCATCCTAAAGGCCGCAAGTTTTCGAATTGTTCTTACGAAATTTGGAACACTGGCCTACCTTAGCCCGAACACGAATGCTATTCAAAATGGATTCAAACGAACAATTTTTTTCAACTAATTCCGATACAAAACTCTATTTTGAAAAGGTCATTATAGGAAAACCATTTTGTTTTTTAAAGTTTTCTCGACAAAAATTCGTGAAAGATAATGTTTTGTCATATAAAAGGCAAACGGAAATGTCGGATGAGATGATTCCACACCGGCTCCCATATAAAAGTTTTTGAAAAAAATAAACCTTTATTTGGCAACGAAGTCCGATTTTTGGTATTTTGGTATTGGCGAAAATTGGTAAAAGACGTACTCCAGTAAGCTTAGACCATGTAAGTCTATTTGACGTGCTTCGTCCAATGTAAGGATTCTTATGAAAAGTAAATCTTTGTTTGAAAACAAGGTGTTATTCATAAACTTTCACGTTAAGTGTGGAAAGTGGGTGAAGACTTGCATTAGGTGAGGTGGTGCAGATTACTTCATAGACGATAACGATAAGATACAACGTTTAAATTATAAGAAAATTTCTTGGAAGCAGAAAAGAAATTATTCGCGATATTGCATCGTTGATCTATTAGCTACTACTTAAAATTTCTGGAAAATTAGTAGACCCTTTCAGAAATGAAGTAAATTTAAATTAATGTTAAACATTGTACTCATATTAACAAATATTTTGCGGAATAAATGGCTAAGCAGAAGGAGTAACGAATGGTACATCAATAAATGAACCGTGCGAATTGTCCAAGTGTACGTCGCAGTTATAGAATGAATGAATACAAAAGAAAAAAAAGTTATTTAAGTTAGGTTGAACGTTCGCTTAAACGCTTAATGAAACGTGAAGCAGGCATTAACAAGAGATGCAATACGTAAACTGCGACATATCATTTGGAAAATGCGTTGACATTATTTCTTTGAAAAACATGAATATTCTACGGGCGGGTAATGTACACATAAACATGCTATGACTTGTTCATTTAGATACTCAGAGCTTGCCATCTGCACAAAAAATGAAAACATTTATTATAAATAATTTTTAAAATTGAGAAGATTCTTTAACTTTCTTGCTTTTTGTAAAAAATACGCTTTCAGATGGCGACTATATCTATTTTTTAGCATTTTATGACGATAACTAATCCGCAGTTGTAGTTTAACATATAGATTTACTCTGCGGAATTTGGACCATATTGTTCCATTTCCCATTTCCATATTTTTCCACATTAGGGCTATCAGGAAAAGTATTTCTTACGTAGCAGCAAAGTTTAATCAATTTTTGATATTGTACGACGAGAAGTGGTGAGGCACAGCAAAGAAACTGTATTCAAATAAACAAATTTAAAAAGAATTATAACGTTTGCTAGCAAGGTTCTGCTATATATGCTTAAAGAGATCATTTTCACGTTGTAGCGGGTCGCTATTAACGCTCAAATGTTCTAAGTTTCTTTTACGTTGTATTCTAATGAAATTGATTGTATTTTATAAAGATTTTACACATAACTTGAATATTGAATCCTTTTCAACCTTGATCCTTATAAATTTAATATTTTTTCTTTATCAACGCCTGAAAGTTGGTGTTATCCAGAAATTATATGTGCTTGTCAATAGCGTTGACATATATGTTTTAGGCCAAAGGCTTACTAAGTGACGTGTTATGTTGTACATTTTTATTACAATAAGTTTTCCTTTAATTTTTCCACTAGCCTGCAATCCTAGGAATACAAAACTGCTTTTCTATGTTAAAACATATCCCCTACTGCTCTTTCTACGAATATTTTTTTTTCGAAGTTTCGACTTTTGCTATATTTGTTTAAGATAGACTCACTTTGTAGGGGAAGCGAGAAGAGAGATTAAACAGAAGGAACGCTGTCGAATGTATAATCACCTTCAAGAATTTCATTCTAAGATTTTGATACTTTGGGAGAATCGAAGAGAGAAAAGCTTTTTAAAAGAATATAAATGTTTTCAAAAAGATATCTGCTAATGTATTAAAGAAGTTAGAAATGAACAGATAAGACATTATGCTATAACTACCCAGCAGGGATTCGTGTCGCTTAGGCATGCCTCCCAAAGCGCTTGGGATATTTCATGGAAAAAATTTGTTTCAGATAATACATTTTTTCACACATTCGAGAAGGTTCGAAGCATCTATTAAACCAATAAAAAAACTTGATTTTCTGAAAGGTTTAAAGTGGCATTTCCCATGAAGTTATTACCAGGGTTTTTTACTTACTTTTGTTCATTTTTTTAAAAAGGTTTATCTATTTATTTTATTTTTAAAGTTTTATTTCACATCCTTCAGAATAAAAAGATATTTGATTAGACAACAGTAGTAAATTAATGTGCAGGATAATCTAAAGAACAAAATCATATTTCATTGTAAAGTATTTTAATTTAACTTTCTGTTAAACTATTAATGAATGATTGATTAATACTAAGAAGTTAAAATGTTGTCTTTTTTAAAGATTGCATTTTTCCTACTCTTGAGCTTTGACAGAGACTTTTTTCTTGATATGTTTTGTCATTCATCGAATGTGCACTTGACTTGAATTGGGGAAAGACGAGTAGGCTGAATTTGCAGCCTGGGATTGTGTGATCGATTGGCAAGTTTTATGTCTTTATCGATCGAGCATTCGTTATAGCTGTAGCCGTATGCGAATAGTAATTAAAGAGTTGTTCACCGCAGTGGCAATTGAACACAGGCATACGTTCTAGAGCATTTTATAGCACTATGCGTTCTAGAGCATTTTATAGCGCTATGCGTTCTATAGCATTTTATAGTGTTATGCGTTCTATAGCATTTTATAGTGTTATGCGTTCTAGATTGATACTATGCAGTAGCTAATGAAATGAACATAAGAATCGGTTTGCGGTACTTAGAATCTATCTGCTTCCATAGACATGAACCCAAGCAGCTTAATGCTTTTCTTAAATTTGTATTCATGAACTAATTGATTTGTGTCGATTAACATCACTAAAGATAATTTGAGGGAGGAAGTTTTAGGTAATCTCAGAAACTTTTTTACTAAACGCTTTGCGATAGCAGAAGTGATGTGCTCACAAAAGTCTAATAATTAGATAGATAATTAATTAAAAGTGATTTTAATATTTAAGGCGTCCACAGACCTTATTTTGTCTTCGCTTTTGGAACATTGCAGATGCTCAGTGCATTTTCTATTGGCGATGAATATAATATATTAATTATAATTTTTTTTCATCATCATTAATTCATGAAGGATATGAATAACGTAACGTATGAGTGGTTCATGAATAAATTAAAAATATATAAAAAAATAATTTTAATTTTCTTTTTATTTTTTTTCATACACTTTTACCTCGACGTGGCTAGTTTATGAATACTCTAAAATACAAGCGAGCACTTTATTGTGCAGGCATGCATATCTGTTAAGCGACAGAACAAATATGTAGAAATTTTTTTTTTTTTTAAGTTTATAACTATTTAAAATATTAAATATTTTCAAAATAACTTCAAAGTTGTTCGTCTCATTAAAACGAAATCTAACATTAACTTAATTATTTGTTGTTTATGTATTTTGCTTGACGATAAGAAAAGTAGCTCACATATTTATATAGTTACACCTTCCAGTGAAAGAGTTAAACTTCCTACAGCAAACCATAAATTGAAAAAGATCGAAAAACACCAAGGTTCGTAAATAGTATTGTTATTGTTAAAGTAGAATACATATCAGTTTAAAAATTAGTATAAAAATAAAGCAGATTCAGAACGAATTAAGTATTTTTGTAGATAAAAACTTTTGCAATTATTGAGATGCGTAGCATTTTAAATTCTTCTTGAAGAGAATATGAATATCTTATTCTATTAAATTATTTTGATTCTTTTATCTTCTTTTATCGCAATGACTTTTCTATTCTTCTATATCCCCAGCTATTTGAACCGGTGTTGAAGATGTTGTAACACCAAGCAAACGCATTAAATGGTATGAGCTGAAATCATTTTTATTCACATCAATTGGCGGAGGTGGTGGAGCAGCATAGCATATTAGAATTTCTAATTCCTGAAGCTCTTCAGATTTTTTGTAATTTTTTTCTGTAATTGTTAAAGGCAGGCAAATAACGCCCCATGGTGCTGGAGAATCATTTGCTCGATTAGTGGCTTTGTTCGTAACTGTGGAATCATTGGCAGTGTCTTCAATTGGATTAGTAGTTGCATTATATGCCCTAATAAATTCAGCTACTTTGTTGTTAGTTACAATACTTTCGTTGCGTTTATTGTAGGTTATGAAGCTTGTTTCATTAATTTTTCCATCTTTCAAGGATGCAAACGAATTTATCCTGTCGCCATTTTTTAGATATTGTTCTTGTACATTTTGATGAGGATGATAAGTGCTTTTCCAGCCTAGTGTGAAACCCAAGTAGGTAGCTAGCGTATCACTGACTTCTGTAAATATTTGTAAGAAAAAATTTTTCCTTTAAATTACAAAAGTTTACATTAAAATTTTTAAGTAATTTTTCTTAAAGCAACCTGATATAAATACAGCATTGCTTGGTATAACGTCCATACTACGGTAATATGAACCACCGGGCGGTATATGATATCTTCGTAATTCATTTTGTTTATATAATTTTGCTTTCTTCGGCAGATTTCCATGATAAGCGTTGCTTTTACGTTGCTCAGCTAGTGATTTCGTTAAAACCGTATGCATTGGTGAACTACTCACTATTCTACGTGTTCTGCCATTATTGGTAACAGGTTTCTTGTATTTCCGCCAACCGCCAAATAAGCCACCACCGAAAGAACCACCGCGACCACGGCTTCCACCACGTGCCTCACAAATGCTCACAATCAGTACAATATTCAAAATCAATAAATAAAACATTTTTTTAAAAAGCATTGCAAAATTTTGCGAGCGGACTTAACCGAAAAATTGAATTGTGATAAAAAAACTTTACAGTAAACTTTACTGTACAGCGATTCAACGGGAAATGTTCACTCAATACGGTCAAGTCGCACAATTTGTTTCACATTAGCAGAGAAGGGAAGTAAAGCGCAAAGCGAATAAATAAATTTAATGATACTGTAACAAAGATAAACAAACAGTGCTGCACACTAAAGACATTAAAATGCTGCTATACTGTTGCAATATGGGCCACATGCACACGTGATACTGTGTTTATTTGCTTGAATTTAATTTAATTAGATGTATAATATATGCTAAGCGAGAGAAACACGTATACAGATAGAAATTATATGTGCAGCGTGAAAAGTTCATTCAAATGTTTTCCTGTTATTTTCAATTGAGCTTTGATTCAATTGTTCTGCATATTTTACACCCAACGTCGGGGCATATTAATTTTGTTATTTCGTTCGTAAGACTAAAATATAGTAAAGTACATGTTCCTTATCAAGACGAGGTTCTGGAAGGAGTATCTGACGTCTTTTTTTTGTTAGATGCCACCCATACTTATAAGAACAGTTATCGTCAGAAAGGATAATAAACGGAGAAGTGGAACAGATGGAATAGCAACTGTGTACGTTCAACTTAACGCTAAGAATATCGGAGACATTGAGAAAGAACTCCGTGGGTAATATTGTTCTTAAAGAGGTTGGCGCTATTGAACAACGGGCGGTCGCAATGTCGCACCATACTTTCTAAGTTTGAGCCGGATCAGCGGGAACGTTGAAAAACAAGAACAGTACTCTCTTTTATCTGTGCGGATCAGTTTCTACAGTAATATGAATGTGTAGGTACAGCACAACCCGCATTATGCTGTTGTCGGGCACATTTTCTTGAATCGCGAGCTTATGAGTCATTTGCTACTGCCAGCAGACCTCCGCTAAATTGAAGTATTCCTGTAGCGCAGACAGCGGACGTGAATTCGTATATTTATTTGATCAAAGCCTTAGGTGCCATCAATGCTCTGCCAAAGGAAAGAAAACGTTCCGCGTTTCACTTATACGGGAAGGGACAGTATTGTGTATTGTTGAAATTAAGGTTTACCATATTTACATGGACCTACACTGATAATGTAACAAAGTCAGACAAAGTGTGCAGCTTATAAATTCGCGTTTATTTTTTAACTTGGTGCCTCATGATCATTTACTTAAAGGCAAAAAGTGTCAGACACATCAGGTACTTAATGAATCACAAAAAATAAGTACTTTTAATAGAACTTTATTTAGCGAAAATTCGTTCGAATGCTTATTGAACAGTCGCCTAAGAATCAGTGTGAATCGATCGAATTTACTATCGACACCACAGTCTATACAAGAGCATCTAGACTTATCTAGACGCGCGACCTTATTTACGCAAAAATGAATAGCATGGTTTCATTTTTTTGTAATGTAGATCGTTAGGTCACCTCAAGATCGATTTGTCCAAAAGCTCTATTGTCGTTGGTCAGTTAGATTGTTGAATTCTAAGTATTGAAAGTGGATGTAGACACAATAAGCTCGGGCATGCGTCAATATACCTTCATCGATTTGTGTTCGCATCGTAATGTTACTCCCCATTGAAAATATCACTTTACGAACCAAATTCTCGTCATATGCGGAAAACTTCACTTTTGCTGCTTAGTTGACAAAATATCGCTGCCAAATCGTTAGCAGCGATGAAAAATTGTTGCTTTACGTTATCCAAAGCATACATAACCATGAAGCAGATTAGATGAATTATTAACATGGACGATAAAGCTGAATATCCATGATGGCCATGCCTCTATCAGCTTAACCAAACGTAGTAGTTTAGATACAGTGGTTAGTTTTGGTCACGCCAGTCCATTAACTGAAAGCCAAACATTTACGAGTGCCTCTGTAGGTGTAGCAATAAATGATGACATTCATGAAATTTCAGCAAACAGAACGGTTAACAGGAAAAACTGCCACTTGCTCTAACTAACGAACCCTGCAGTTCTTCGATATCGTATTCATTTATACAACCTCAACTTTTTATCAGTGTGCCTTCCTCGCTCAAGAGTCTTATAGTACGCGGTTCTTCCTCACAAACAGTCTGAAAATTAAGTCGTAGCGCTACTAATCTAACGAGTACTAAAGATGACGATAACGTTTTGTATGCTGGTCATCGCAGTCCCTCCCCTTCCGTAATCTTAGAGCTTCCGCTTATCAAATTGCCAACTAAATACTGGCGTTGAACAAAGACAATGTAAAAGCGATCAGACCGGCTGTTCTAGTTTACCCGGCTCGGCACGTAAATATTCCAGAGAAACGTTATTTTAGCTAGAACTGTTTTTGACGAAAAACGAATCGTTTGGCTAATTTACTCCTAAAACGGTTTATACTTACTTGATGATTTACAGAGACATAAACCACAACTAATAAAGAAATTTGTTACTGTTATAACCTTACGTAAATGGGCTTGTAAAAGTTTAGTTCCGTTTTTTATGTCATGACTAACGACTAAGTAACATTGCCCAAAAACTTACAAAATTTTTCGTCACCGCCACAGAATTTAGAACATTTTTTGAACATTGCTCTAAAACTTAGAAAATATGTAAGCGTAACTGGCGGAAGTATATATATATTTATTTAGTTTACAGCCTATTCGAAAGATAGTTAGCAAATGTTATGTAAATGTGAGAAAAATAAAGGAAAAGGGAACAATTCGTTAAAATAATTTAAGGAACAAAAATAAATTAATTTCTAAATGAAGGATTCAGCATGTGATGTCTTTTCAAACTTCTTACCATCTAGAAGAGACGTGATTGCTTACCCTATTATAGTAATATATATAATTTGGTAATAAGGTATTGAGAGAGTTAGATTTTTAATAAATAGTCAATCTGAATAGTGTTAAAGTGCTAACCATGGGGCTTTAATAAACGAAACCCGTTGTGCCGTTTAGCCGACCAGCGAAAAAAAGATTTTGACCACGTTTGGTTTCCAAAGTGGAGATTAATTCACGGGGATCTATATAATCATACTCAACACCATAGCCCTGTTGATTCATCTGAGACTTTTTTAGACCCGGTATGAAATGCACTAAATTCATCTTGCTGCTCATAAGGCAGAATACAGGACAAATCTTGGAGATATATTATATCGCTTTTAAAACCTTCTGGCTCTAACCGCGTTTGATGTGATTTCTTTCAAAACGCAAAATTTTCGATTCTATCGATAGACGGGGACGGACGCCTACAATTGCTGTTATTTTTTAGTCGCAAATTCGGAATCATTATAAAATGCTACACGATTTCGAAAACGAATATGCCGGGCAGACGGGACGTGCAGTTGCTTGATATGAGTGAACCCACGCAAACAACATTTTTATCTTTTAAAGCTTCTCTTATACGCACCAAATCATCATAACCGCGCATCGTAAACACATTTTTTAAGTCGGCACCTTTAATATATAGCTTTCTCGCTCTACCGCCGGTGGCAATGAACATTTTGTCATAATTAAGCCGAAAGTCGTATGATGTCGTTATTGATTTTTCATCCATATTAGCTTTAATAACTTCAGTATTTAATAACACCTCAATATTGTACTTGGCATAAAATACTTTTGAGCAAAACTCAATCTGACTGATCGATAACTCAATAACCCTTGTTAGTGCGGTACGATCGTAAGGGAAATGTGGTCCTTTACATATCATCAAAATTCTACCCGTTAAAACTTCTTTACGTAATGTTTCGGCGCACATCTGAGCTGATGCACCGCCACTTACTATAATATAAAGAAGTTGATTTTCCGGATTATGTTTAACCCAAACTCCCCGACCTCTGCAGATCTTTAACTTTTGCTCGCGGGTGAATTTTATGCATCATGGTTTGTTCGACATAAATAGAAACATCATCGGGGATTACTATTAACAATAACTGATAAAGCTGGGAATAAAAACGAACGCAGTACGTCATATCAGTCGCCTAGGAAAATTTTTGCAATGTTAACCTGAAATGTGATACTCTTCACGTGGTTATTAGCAGACATTACGCCTTCTGATTAACGCTAGTTATAACCGAATACTTACTGTCTGGTCGAGAGGGGCTTCCATTCTTATGACACATTCTTCCATCCTTACACAACCCTAAAGCCTCACTTGTCTTTCTTTCATAGAATTCATATTTTATCTAAAATTGGGAGGAAGTAGATGGATAATACCGTGATTAACATGTTCATTCTTTTTACTCTAAAATAAATGTAATTTTATCATAAAAATACGTACTCCGAATTTCTTATTGGATGGTTGCTCAATTGCTATGGTTTCCATGGCTTTAGCAATAGTGAAAATCGTATTGCCTACTCGTCTTCTTACTTCGCTGCAGCCTTTCGGAAAAAATCCGTGTTGAGATAATTTCAAATAATGCAAAAGTATTCACTATACCAGGGAGAACAGGGTATATTCAGGGTAGCGCAATACTTTATATATGACTTCATAAGAACATACTAGTATAGCATGCAACGATTATGCAAGATTAGTTCTAATACGTATACGTGTTACTCACTTTTTTTCTCAGACAATTCATTTTATTCAAAAACATATTTCACTTTTTTAATGAAATTCAAATTATATGTCGGGAGTTCCTTTTAACTTAAGGAAAAGCAAAAAAAGAAAAGGAGGATAATATTAAGAATCTTCATTAATCAAAGCTTAAATGTTGCAGGTTGATAATGAATTTTTTTCTACTGCAAGCATTTTCCTGAACAAAAAGCACTCAAATTCCCATAGACTCTTAACTATAATGCGCACCAAATGTTACAAATGCATAGCAATCTATCAAACATATCTAAAGTACGAATGTTACCTTGACGAATGCGTACTAACGTGTTAGACTATAAAAAACAAACAACAAAAACCGTTTATACGGACGATTATTATAGGTAACTAAACTAGAGGGATTCATTCAAGCATATATATGTATCCATCCTTGTATTCCATTCATGCATTCATTTTATACCCAACAGATTCCAAATATAGAGAAAAAAAAAAGAACCAACATGTCAACGTTTAGTAAATGTCAACTTGACTACACAAAAATTTGTCAGAGGATTTCAAAACGTTACGCATATAAGCTACCATGAAAATAAATACAAACATATGCCAGCTCGGAAAAGCTGCTACGGGGTTCATAACGCTATTCGACTAGTTCCGACCATGTTTATAAGTATATATGTATGAATGTTTATGTGATTGTTAAATGAATGGTAATCTTTGCGTTTTCACATTAAAAATTGTCATTGCAATCATAAAGAAACCCTTTGGAGACTGTGGGTTAGCGTAAGCAGTTACATGTGCATATGTGTATGTATATATAAAAGTACACAAATACATGTAAGCAAGGATGTGTTTTTAAGTACATAATCATTGTATATACAATTTTAAAAACGCATACTACTGCAAATGGGGAGAGTGCATCATGTTGGAAATTTTATATCTCATCGTCAGCAAATGGTTTTTGCTCTCAACGACGTGCACATATTTTGAAGATTTTGCATTTGTGTACGTCATGTACGAAATTAGCATTTTAAAAAATTTACATAAGACCATTTTAAATGAGCCAAACAGCATAGATTTGTGTAAACATAACCACAACTCCGATGGATGGATAACTATGCCATTCATATTGATCTTTGCTCATCAGGCTCTTTCTGACTATTAGAAGTGTAGCGGAGTTTGAGAAGCAAGTTTACTATAAGTTTTTTCGAATGAAGTTTTATTCTGTAATCAGCGAGAAAATGGATATCGAAATTTTTACAATGGCTTCCTGCAAATTAATGCATACCTATCTTTCAGGAGGCGTGAACATGGATATTCATTTTATTCCTTCAATCTTTACTTATATTGACAGAACAAAATATTTTAAATAGATGAACACAATATAATAAGGCGATAATTGTTTTTCAATAACAAAAAAAATTGTAGCGTAAGTGATGGACATCGAAAACTGTACTTATGATCTAAACGAGCGACGAAATGAAAATAATACAGGATTTCACTTTAACTTCCATACTGTAATAACTTAAAATAATAATCTCTTTTAAAATATATTACTTTATTTAGCTTTTTAAAGCTTTCTCTTGATTGATGTGCATGAGAAATTACAAAGTACGAGGTAAAGGATCAGCATCATCATTCGAAAGGTTATATGAATTTTTCTTTTTTCTTGTATTTATCCAAGTACGTTGCTTTCTTAATTCACAAACCTAAGTAGTATCTGCGTCCAATTTCATGCTCTAACATCTGTAACACTCAACGAGAGGGGCTTGTTTTTTAAAGGGTGTGAAGATAAATTCGAATTTAATTAGCAAAGATTTACCAAAAACATTAACAATGCTCTGTAATAGGATTAAAACAGATCTGTAAAGCAACTAGCGTCAAGTTATTGTTAAATTTGGAAGTCTGGTCCGTCTAAATTAAGATACTTAGGATACTTTTGTAAACGCCTTGTGAATCTATATGAAATAGTCTTTAAAACTATATAAAGAAACTAACCCATTCGTAGTTTTAATGAATTCCTACTATATTTAACAATTGCTTGAAATTTGGTACCAGAGCATAATCTGACTATGGAAAAATAGTCAAATTTAAGATTCTAGCGCGGACAAACTAGAAAATTCCAACTATATTCGCATACGTCACGCGAATGTGCGTGAAAATAACTTTCAAACAAGCGATGCAACTTCAAATTATACTTTCCAGAATTATTCTTAACAATTTTTTGAAATTTGGTACCATGGCTATGGAAAAATAGCTATTTTCATACACATTCACGTGATGTAGGGTAATGGAATTGAAATTTTCAAGTTTGGCCGCACTAGAGTCTCAAATTTGACTATTTTTGCGATGGTCGACTGCCGTCAACATATAGATTTTCGAGCATTTATTGAAAGAAATTCACTAAGGAAACGGGATAACTTTTTCATATAATTTTAAACGCTGTGTTCGAAGTACCTTAATTTGGGCGGAGTAGAATAGAATAGGTTTCCAAATCCAACAATAGCTTGATGCTAGTTGCTTTACAGATCTAAGTTAATTCGTTTATAGAGCTCTGTTAATGGTATTGGTATATGTCTTTGCTAGTTAAATTCGAATTGCTCTAAACCTCACATCTATTTAAGGGTCGTCTCGATGAAGCTGCTTTAAAGTATTTTAATGTAGAAATGCTATTAAATGGTGGTTGAAAAATCAATGGGCAAGAAGTTTGACTGTAACTTTCCAGCAGGAATTCATTTGATCAAGGCGAGGGGTTGGGAAAAAGCCCGAAATTCCAAAGGAAAAATTGGTTTCAGATAATAAATTTTCACGCATCTTATAAAAGGTTTAGAGCATTTTTTAAGGAAATAAAAGTAAAAAATGTGTAAAAGGTTTACGTTGATCTCTCCTCTTAAACATAGTACTTGCATTTCGAGAAGTGATCCTCTCTCTTACAAAAGTTGATATAAAATTTTTTCATATTTTCTTCAGATCTATGTTATATGTATGTACACATATCGTCTTTACAAACATGTCAAAAAAGATAAATATATGATAAGAAATTCGAAAAAGTTTGTAACAGTTTTTCTTAGAGATAATATTACTTGTATTCCGCGCGATAAAAGTGGCATACAGCGAATTTCTATAATTTTTTTCTTAAATAAATGTTTATTTTACGTAATATATTCGCCTTAAAGAGAGTATTGAAATGTAAATCATTCATGATTGCTTGCTTTCGTTTATCATAGCAACACTTGAGTCCTTCAGGTATTGCATTTATTCTCAAGTGCCGAAATGACAATTGTGCTGAAGCAAATGTAATTTACTTGTAGCAGACACAATGCATTTAAGTCTTGTAATACCAAAAATGTACGATGACAACGACAAGCAACCGGAAAATGCGTAAATGTTTTTGAATCGTCGAGACATAAATGTGCGTAAACTGAAAGTGCTACTTAAACTCTTAAAATAGATGATAAAAACATAGAACATTTTATCATAACTGTAAAATAGTGGTACGTACAGAAAATAAGGTAAGAGCTGTTAAAAAAGTGTACATACATAGGGTTTTATGTTTAACCATTGAAGAAGGGAAACCAACTAATTTCATAATTTTACCTGCGATATTGTGAAGATTGCGTTTCAAACTCTATTAAATATTTATGTTATCCACCAGGGCAATATTTTCAGTCAACTCGTCAAGGTTTGTCTCTCGTTCGTTTCTTTATATATTCCTCGTTAATATCTATGGTTTGGAATTGGCTGCTATTCGCTCCTCATAAGTTTTTAGAATCGTAAAGGTAGTCTGTAGAACCATAAAGAAAACTTTAAAATGCTTCGGATCGGTCAATTAGTAAATTTAAATCAAAGTCTAAGTAGAACATAATTGTTTGAAATGAAGATTGGCTTCGTACCAAAGTAAAAGATCTGTATTCACTTATAAAGCAAACTTTGAATATCCTCCTTCTCCTTAGTGTGTATAACTGCATATATAAACAACAACTCCAAGGGTTCCTAAATTATTCGCAGAGTTTTTTGATATTGGAACTGTGTGTGTCCGGCATGCGTATTCAATTTCAAAATTGGACTTGAATGAAAGTGAAAATGAAAATCAACGCATTTGCACCTTTCGACTTTTTATCTCAAGTTTCACGATGATGAAAGTTCCAACATGTTCGATGGAGAAACAGACAAATGAGTACGCATTCTCTACGGGACGTGTCAATTTGTGTTGTTTTTGCGGAACGGCTTATTCACGGTTTTCGATATAAAAATGGAGTGGCGTGAAGTAGAATGTTTAATAATCATAATTTTTAATCATAATTTTTCATTCGTCGTACCGACAATAAAAAATTTGTTGTTCCTCCGTGATTTGCCAGAGCATCTTAAATGTGTTTTATCTTCCAGTCTGTCTATCTGACGTCTGTTCATGTACTTTGATGTCCAAATTTGGTGCACTGACGAAGAATCCCGTTGAAGATGAATCAAATCATTTTTACGATTAGTGCTCACATAACGTTTTATTTTGAAAAACTCATTACATGAACCAATTTTGCGATTTTAAAAATTTTCGACTCAAATCATTGAGTGGTCTATAATATTGAATGAGGGTAGCTAGCTGTTTCCACTTTTACGGAATATACGTGGAATTTGGTGCCGTGCATCTATTGTAGTTCAGTTCAGTGTAGCGTACTTTCAATTATTCTTTTGCTGTAGGTGCTTGCAAATAACTTTAATGGTTTTGTGAAATTTAAATTCTATATCTTAATTCTTGCAATCGGGAGAAAGTTTGCCATAGACATTACGCAGATAATCAGATGAATAGACGAACAGATGAACAGACGAACAAACGGACAGGTGGATAAACTTACGTATCTTGAGTTATTACGAACTTCAGATTGATTACAAGGGTCTTTGGAGCTTCGTCCTGGACATTACAAACGTTTTGATTAAAAAAGGAATACCCCGTAACATCGGTTGGTAGTGGCCGAATTTTTCTATTTCCCTAGGATCGTCATGAGATTTTTTTTTTATAGTTTATTAGCAATCAAGAAATCCAATTTTTCTGCTTTTAAAAGCAAGAGTGGTCTCACTTTAATTTATACCTTAGGCTTGCCTGTTACTCGAGTTTACCTAGTTGCATGTGTGCAAGTGCTTCCAATATTTTTGTTTAATTTAAAATCTTGTGGCCACAGAAGATCTTTTGCCACAAAATTCGGTTGGGAATTTGATATTGATCTGGGTGTTGACAAAATGAATGTGTCCCGATTATACGCGGTGATAGGTACAAAAGAATTTAAATCAAGCTCTGATAATATCGAATATTTATTAACAATTGCTTTAATTCATCAATGTTAAAACAATTTTCTGGCTTTATAAACTTGTCATATTGTTATATTATCAAAAATGTATGAGTATGTCCTTTAAGGAGTAAGAATCTCGAAATTTCCTGCAGAATTCTATAATAAATTTCGCAAAATAGTGGAAATATTCGCTGCAGGTACGCGCATATGCTGAAGTATTTGCTTACAAATGTGTATCATCTGCTCGTTGATGTATAACGTTCCCTTAATTGATTATAAATCTGACAAATGTAATTCGTCACCACTCAAGCACCACTTACCACTATATGCATCCACGCAATATGAATTATTAGCCTAAAGACAGAAACCGGAACAGAGTCAAAACAACGTCAGCTAACCAAGCAGTAAACAGAGAGTACCGCCATGCAACTAGTTGGTATGAATAACTGCATATCAACAAAAAACATGTCTGCTGCTTTACATGAGCATAGCATATGTATAAACGTCATCAGATCCTTAGGGAAAGCTTAATGCCTTTAATAAGTTTTATAAGCGATGCTTGCACGCGATTTAATATGATGTTTATGGTTGACAGCAAGTGCTCGCTAGTATTTGAAATTACTATTTGCCTATGAGAGAGAAAACCTAATGATAGAAATGAAATCAACTGGCTGTAAACGCTTCCAATCTGTTGACTTAAGTATGTTGCCATCTGAAGCTTATCCATGACATTTTTCCCTATAAATGGCATAACTTTGGCAGCCTCAATTTTATCAATCTATGCTGTGCATGTGTTAGAGGTGATAGATAATTAAAAAAAGATTATTACCTTTTGTTAATCCAGTCGAAAGAAATTTCATGTTAAAAATCTGTTTAAATGTTACAAGAAAAGAAACTATTTTGCAAAGTTACTTCGTTTAAGGTGACAACGCTTCGTACTCTGATGAAAAAATTGGCGATATTTATCTCAAAATCGATAGATTGAAAATGGTTTTCTTGCTTCGCTCTAAAGTAATTAAGAGTAAAGTTGATCATAAAAGTGCGAAAGATCGGAACGTTTCGCTCCATAATTATGCTGCGAGGGATAAACTTTAACCATTAAATCAATTTAGAAACATTTGCTTAAGACTGGGTACAAAAAGCAGAATCTTTTAATAGTCCGGTTTTTCGTTTGCGAATCCTTTCAGAAATGAAACAAAATCGGAACATCTTTAAAGAGGTCGTTTACGAACGGTGAAGGCGGTTTACATATGGCAATGATTTACGAAAAGATCATGGGTGAAGCTGCACAAAGCATGGCAAAGTTCAAGTTGACGAAGCTTAAGATTCTTTTTTTTCGTTTGACGTAATTGGCAAGGACGTCTGGCCAGTTGAGTGGTTTTGCTCTCGAGTGTCGACAATTAAGGCCGATAAAGGGCGAAATTTAGGTAAAGCATTTAGAACCAAAAACACAACAATACCAGACTAAACACATCTTGAATGATTCCCCAAAAATTGTGGGGTCAGAGGAAGGGTTTGATGCACCCTCCGAACGTAACCTGAACGTTGCTTTGTTGGATTACAACTTTTTCTCTCTTTGTGTCTTAATGATGCAAAGCTGACTTCAAAACTTTGATTTTGTTCAGTTTTTCGCCCAAAGATATTAGAAGCTCTAAAACGATAGCATCATAGTTTTACTAGTAAAATAACAAACGGTTATTGATTTGGACTGTTAGAGATGACGTGGTTGATTGAAATCGTAAGTAAATTAAGTTTAAAAATTGGTGAAGAAACGAAGTTTTTCCGTTATCTAACAAATTAGGGGGATCTTAAGGGAATTTAAGAAACACTTTTATACCCACCGCCTTCATCTCGACCGCCGCCTTTAACTCGAAAACAAATAAATATAGATACTTTATAATATACTATAGTTCATGAGTAGCAAGAAAAACATAAAAAAAGCAATGGTGTTATCGCTATATATTATACTATATTTGAGCGATTTGTCGCGTTTTCAACATCAACCAGCGTGAAAAAACTTCTAATGCTTCTGCCAAATTTGAAGCTGATAGTTTCGTTCTTGCGGTGAGAAGAGAAGACATTCCACAGATGGACGGATGGAAAGACGGACAGACGGCATTTAAATTTGTTGCTAATCATAAATATATATACTTTGGGGAGTCTCTGACATTTCCTTCTGGATCTCGCAAATTAAATAACAAAATGAATACATTCCTATCCTTCGGTGGTAGAAGAGATTTTTATACAATTAGGAATAAGTCAATAAACAATTTTGGTTTTTTTGCGTACACTGAGAAGGATGTACAAGAAAAAAAGACGAATTTCTCATGAGCTAACAGAAGAGCGCAAAAATCCTAGGCTTAACACTTGTTTATATTTGCTGTCACTGAAGGTTTATTTTCATAAAATTATTACGGCGACGAAAAATTGGTCTTGCACGATAATCCCCAAAAACGAAAACCTAAGTTTAATTCAGGATAACTTTTCACATATCTTGCAAACTTCGGAAAGTACTATTGCGCTTTTTGTACTACTACTACGAAATTCTAAAGCTCGGTAAATCAGCAATATGAATCCCAAGTAGTCAAACTAAGTGACGCGGTTGAGGAAACATCGTTTGCGAGCAAAGGAAATGGAAAAGTTATTTTAGATCATGATAACTCCCGTTCATATGCAGCAAAAGCGACCAAGGAAGGGATCTTCCAGATCTGGCTTCTTTTGATTATCAGCTGTTCAGCTCGATGCAGTAGAGATCAGCCGGTTAACAGATGAGCCGACCATAAAAACATCCAGCAGTTACCTGTTAAGTGGCAAAAAGAACTTTAATAGTGGTGGTGAAAATTTCGGTTATTTTCTCAAAAAACACGAAGGAATTATCAATACACCTAATATTAAACTAATATAATCAAGTTAATAAATAAAATAATTTTAATAATTTATATTAAATTAGAAAGCAGTTTAAAAATATTTCGCTTGTAAATCAATTTATTATGTTTGTATATCTAGAAAACGGGAATAACTGATATTATTTCTATTATTACGGTCAGTACACACATAGCTTAAAATATTTAACACATTCGGATGAATTGCGAATTAATCGCTATAAGCATGTGTACGCGTAGAATTTTGTTGACCATGGTCTTCGCATTTATGCATCCCGGGTAAAGCATACATGTATGCGTGAAGTTAACGAATTAAGATAATTGCAAAGGGATAAAGGGGTCAGTGCGATAATTATCACGTGGCTAAATGCATTAACATTTTAAATATTCTCTTACCGCGTGCAAAATTATTAGATTAAATTATTTTTAATGAACAAAAGAACAAATTCTTTATTTTGTTCTTGATGTGCACTTATTTTCAAGTTTAACAAGTCATGTAAATGGACGAATTGGATAACTTAATTTAAACTGGATAATTTTAGTTTTTGTAGATGAAAAAACCTATATATAGCACATACAATTATATTTTTATAACGGTGTTGAATTCAACAGTTATCCTGTTTGCATTTATTTGTTTATGTAAATTGTTGCACGTTTTCTAGAATTCAGTTTCCCTAAGAAAATGTAAAATTTTCGTTTATAGCTTCCAATTAGTAGTTAGTAGAGCACAAGCTGTGAGGCTAATCAGATTCTTGCCTCCGATACTTATTACAAAATGCCAAGCAATGTATAATTCTGCTATAATCATTCATACGAACTGTTATTATCGCAAACTTTTCCTTAATAAATATTTTAACATACGATTGTAAAATTGTTGATGTATTTCATTAGATATATGATTTTTATTAGATTTTCTCTAAGATAATTTATTGAACTAATCTCATTAGTTTTGCTAAACCAACAATAGGTTTTAACTACATTTCGACCTACTCAAGTATTTTATTATGCTCGCAAAGACGTCCAACTTAATGGCAAACAAGTTTAAGCGCAATGCTCTCGGTTTTTATTAGCATCTTTAACTTAAGTGAAATTGTTTTCTTTGTACTAAATTTTTAATTTCTTTATAAAATTGAAAAAATTCTTTTTTTGCTGCTTGCTGCTTTTCTGCTATTTCTTTCCTTCTAGGCAGCATTTTGTTATAAATGAAATAAAAAAAAATTTCATTCAGCAAATGTTTTTCATTTAACTGAGGTGGAATGCTGCAAAAAATTTTCTGTGTAATAGTGTTGCAGGCAGTGGAGGGAGAAACAGAAATCTGTTATTACAAATGTGGAAGCAGCAGATTGAAGGCTTTGAGATTATAAATGCATCTGCTGCTACTTATGCAAATATTTAGTGAATTCTATTTTCATTTTCATTTATTTGTATATTTAAAGTTTTCTGCATAATGATAATTGTGCATTTTTTGTTGGTTGCACAAGCAAGATTGAAGGGCAAAGAATTTTAAAATATAATAAACTTACAAAGAATATGCGCTGGGGAGGGTATAAAAGTGGAACAAAAAAATGTGTACTATTGCAATTCGGAACATATTGGACATAAACTATGAAATCTAAATAAAAATGGAAATCAAGGACTTGAAATGAAAGCAGCGAACAAATTGAATTGATTGATGATAATTTTTAACAAACACGAAACGGAAACTGTGCGGGAAAGTTTTTTGTATTGAGAGAACTTGACTTGTGCCTTGGTTTTATAATCTAATTAACGACCAACTGTGAATGGAGGAAAACGGAATTTACAGCACGGCATTATAGCTTTGTATAGTATGAAAGAGCATTCTTGGACATTAAGGAATTACCGTTTATGGGAATAAATCCGCTGTAGACAGTATCTTTAGAGTTTCAGCCAACAAGTGATTTGAATTTTTCATTTAAGACTATATATCGTTTATTTCCTTCGCTGAAAGTTGGTTTTCTTCGATCTCGATATGAGTCGAAACATTCGTTGGTTTATGGTAGAATATCAAAGACTAATGTAGAAATTTTTAAGAAGTAGTAGTAGAGAAGGATGAATTAATTTCCATACTTTCTTTGAGATGTCTATCTATTGAAGATTCTATGTTGGATGCCATCCGTTAACTGTAGAGAAAATATTGTGAAGACCGAAGTTGCATGCTCGTTTTGGCCCACATTCAGGCTTCATTGTTTTTACAACCTTAGGCTATGTTATGCTTTATTCTGTGGTAATTTTAAGAATTCTACCTCAGGTTGCTTTGGTTAACTTATGTTTTACTCGCGTAGTTTTGACTATATTTTATATTAGTCATATTCACAATCAATTTAGAGTTTCGTAGCCGTGAGCTACATTATTGAATGGGAATGACCACATTCGA
This sequence comes from Glossina brevipalpis, assembly GCA_000671755.1. Taxonomy (NCBI): domain Eukaryota; kingdom Metazoa; phylum Arthropoda; class Insecta; order Diptera; family Glossinidae; genus Glossina; species Glossina brevipalpis. Next base: position 1,261,999 of record KK351017.1, on the reverse strand, counting down.
ATGTGAATAGTACCAAGTGGCAACGCCAATCAGATTCGTAGTTAAGTATGGAGGAAGAAATAAAGTGCTTCCTCCTTTCTGGTTGTAGCCACAATGAGTAGCAAAACGGAAGTTAAATTATCCGGGAGAGAAATTGTTCTATTAGTTACACGAGGGTAGATAATATGTTTTAAATAAGGGAATAAGGGATTAAAGGACTAGGTATGACGATTGTTGAATTGTGGAATATATAAAAAAAAATAGTTATCTTAAGATATTTTGGAAGCATATTAGTGAATCGAATTTATAGTATTCTATAATATACTGGATAGGTATTATTTTTAATAAAGGGAATATAAGGACGATTTGTCTTTCTAAATAAAACGTGTGCTTGTTCTCATTGATTCTGCATAAAGTAAGATGAGTTGGATTAGGTGGACGATACTTACTATGGATTAAGACATTGAACATCTCTGTCCGTATGGGAAAAAATATTTTCTTTGCAATACCTAAAGTTAGTGAATCGTGAAGAGTTGTTTTTCAAAAAAATTTAAAACCTTCCTTTTAATGTGTAATTAAAAATTTAATTTAAAATTTTGCATTGATTTAATTTCCTTTTCATCAAGTAACAGTTATAGTCACAATGAGTATAGGTCACACTACAAATACATATATCTGTGCAAATATTAACTTTTTTAACCTCCGACACACCAAGTCTATGAGGTAAACATCATTTTATTTTTACAACTCATGATAAAAATATATGAACTGAAAAAAATGCAGTTATAAATGTCGTTTTATTGGTCATATTATCTTCTAACGAAGAGCAGGGGAAATTATTCTAAATGATTCTATTCCGCATTTTGTAATATTTAAGAATATATTCATAATTTCATACCAATTAATCACAGACGAAAAATCACATCGAGGGGATAAGTACAGTCGAAAAGTTTGACATATGCATAAGTAAGAATGTACAAAGGATGAACAGAAAAGAAAAATCCTGCAGAAAGTTAGAAAACAATTAAGCTTAAAAGTTTCTGTCGAGAAACACCAAACGCATTGGCACAATGTATAGAAAGATGGACTTGCCTAAGTAATATTTTAGAAATGTTTTCGCAATTAGTGCGTCAATTTCTGATTTGCTATATCGAAAGCTTTATGAAGTTTAATATTTATAAGTGTGGAAAAAGCGAAGATAACACTTAGTGGACATAAATAAGTAATAATTTACGAAGAAGCCACTTTTTATCTTTAGTTAAATTTTAAGATAAACTTTTTCAATACTTAAATAATGAAACATCATAGTCGCTTTTGTTCGTCACATGTTTTTTCAATAACTTAGTATGGTAATCAAAAGTTCGTTTTAATCTACCGGAAATGCTCCACATTTACGAGCCTCACTTGAAATTCAATAACAAAGACTTGAGAAGAAATGTTTTGTGGCGGTATTTAATACATACCAATGGTAAAGCGTTGTGGTTTCATTAATTTTACAACAAAAATAAACGTTAATGCGTAGCATATAAGTGCATTTAAAAAACATGCATATTTGATTACTTTAAAGCTAACAATCGCATCAAAAAGGACTTTAAAGAAAAGTATTTTCACAAGCCTTTCCATCTTACTGCACGAACTTTGAATGAAAACGAGATTGACTTGCACAACTTGGTTATGAGGCTTATTTGAATTTGTGGTGAGAGTGCTGCTATGATTAATAACATTAATAGTAGCAGTAGTAATGGCGGTACAAAGTTTTGTTGTGAAGGAAAAGAATACTGATAATTGACGCTGAGTTGAAGAAATGGGAAGGGTTCGTAGCAGTAAGTCTATTATATACGACGGACAATACCGCATATATATTTGGATAGGCCCAATCTTTTATATCCTTTATCTTAAAAAAAGATAAAGAAACTAAGTTTTAATACATGGAGGTGGCAGATTTTTCTATTTTTATGGAAAACCGCGGAAATTTTTGTTGTACATTTTACGAATAGTGAGGTTAACGCGTAGAAAACAGAAGGACTTATAGTTTATTTTATCCTCTAGACGTGTCCTGTGACAGATGAGGCCCATTTTTAACACTAACGTAGTTGGGACGGACGGATATGTCTAGATGGATTAAGATATAAAGGGCCTCTGACGCCTATTTCTTGTTCTTACATAAAAAAAATTAAAGTTTAATGCTCTATAATATCGAGTGGGCGATGTCAATCCTTTCCATTTTTATACCAACACAAAAGAATAGGGATATACGTGCAAATTTTTATATCTAGTATAGTCATCTGATTACATAGAAGCCATAGAAGGACATTTTATAATATGTCCTTATATTGGTTCTAGTTTAAAGAATAGAGTTTAGAAATGCCACGAAGTGATTAAAGCCTTCAAACTTCCGAGCTTTGTGATCTTGCTGGAAAACTATATTTTATATGTTCCATTACCAACACCACCGTTATCGCCACGGCCACCAATGCCACCATCACTGTCACCATCTTCACCTCCATCCCTGTCGCCACGTGAAATTACAAGTTCAGGATCGTGTTATGTGCATTTTGACATCGTCCTGTTGAAACCAAATGTCTTCAACATTCACATTTTCAATTTCACGTCAAAAAAAAAAAAAATGGTAATGATGTGGCTGTGGGTAAAGTGTGGCTATAGATAAAGTTCTTCTTCGACATATTCACTAACAGAATCAGTATTTGCGATAGAGCAAGCGTTTCGATTATGTGTGAGAAATAGTTAACAGCTTGATTGAATCAAGTTAGGTGAATATACATTGCAATGATTTTACCAGAAATAGCTGATAAACATTTAATGGTGATGGTCAATGTTGTCATTCAAAATTAGAAATTAGAAACAAATTGTCGTCGTAACCAGTTAATTTAGTAATCTGTCATTCAACCCAAACGATATTAAATACTTTTCGTATGCAGATAAAATATATTTTTTTCCATTTCGTTATTCGAAGATTTTCAATTTACAATTTTATAAAAATGGAAAAATCAACGTAAGAATATATATCAAATTTTTTTTTCATACTGAGATAAGTTAGATTTGGGTTTCCAAAGAGTTGCAAAATTTGTTCTGACTCAATTGAGCCATGTATGTCTGTCTGAAAGCTGTCTATTGCCTGTTTACAGTCTGTTAGTTGTCTGTCCATCTGTCTTGTGCCTGTTATTCCTCTCTCGTCTGCCTTAATAATAAGAATTATTACTGAAAGTTCTAGTTGCACAACAATCAGTATTATAATTAAAATTTATGTGCCTATACGACTATAAAGGCTACTCTACGGCGTATTACTTACGATATAAATTATATATTCTACCCCAATAAGAGTAATAAAACTACATTTGCTTTAGAGCAAGCCACAACAAGCGAGGCCGCAAAATGAAGCGTCATTTTCTAGTAAACGTAAATAAAGCATACTTCTGATTGAGATTTTGATCAAATATTTTCCAATATATTGCTTGAACTTTACCATTATTAGTGGTGAACAGGATCGTTCAAATGTGCTTCACGTGACATCTTACAAGATGGGATCCTTTCGAGATAATTATCGATGACTTGTCTACACATAGCGGGCACTAGCTTGGCCATAACTTGACCGATGTCCGTTTTCAAAGCGGACAGAGTTTGACCGTTGTTCGCACAAATTCGAACCTTTACATAAACTCACAAAAAAAGGCCAGCGGGAAGAAATCGCACAATCTTAATGGCCAATTCATACCGTCACGACGAGGAATTACAACTCCGTGAAATTTCTTGCGGAACAATGCTAAACCACATATATTTAACATGCATATCTTCAATTTCACAGCAAAAAGATTGTTAATCATGTGGCCGTTGGTATTAAAATGCTCCTCGCACCCTATAACGGATCTTCTTTGACACTTTCATTAACAGCACCAATACTTTCAATCGAAAGTGGGATTCGATTATGTGTGGGGCTTAACAAGTCTATGACAGATCCAGTTTCTTCAAACTTCTTCATTAAATCAATTATTTTATACTTCTTCCTTCGCTTGGATAGACGTTTATGCCGATCATAATCCGCATATAATACACGAAAAGTGTCTATTTGATAATCAACATTTCTGTAGTAAGTTTTTATTAGTTTAATAAATTTAGCGATATTAAATAATTCATTATAAAATGGCAAACATTACGCTAAGTAGAGATGCCCTGAATGACAGTTCTGGTTTACACATGATACTAAACCAAGGTTAAAAATTCCGGACCAAGGAACGGATGGCTCTATATCACTATTAATTGCAAGTTTCGAATGCCTCACTAGAGTTCAACTAAATATCGAAAAGCTTGCTAAATAATTCCAATTGACTTATAGAAATAAATCCTTCCTTTCAAATATGTTTCATTTGTGGTACTTAGAAGAAAATACATCTTACATTATTTTCTTAGATTAATTTGATAAATGTAGCTTGTGATACAAAGTTACGAAAAACATGCTTATATTAAAGAACTAAAAATTTCCGTTTATTTAGCTCAACAATTTATATTAATATAATATGTGATAAAATTTAAAACAAATACTTATTAGTTTTGTAAAAGAAAAATAACTGAAATCGCTTGTAAATGGCGCAATGTCGGTGTGAGGGGTAGCCGTAAACTTATTTTGGTTTCTTTCCTTGTTTTAAATACTTTTCAGTTTATTTAAAAACACCCTGTAATTTATCACAAGGCATAATTTTTCTGACAATGTCTCAAAACCCATTATTCATGCTTGCGTATTTAAATAACATTTTTGGCAGCCTTTATGGCTATTAACTATATATAGGACAGGTCCAAGCAAATGCAAAAAGGAAAGAAAGAAAAAAGAAAGGGGGAACTATTTCTTAGTGATTTAATATCTCGGTTTATACAGTTAAATAAAAAAAAAAAAAAAAAAAAATGCCGACTACCAAAACCCATTTGATAATTTTTTTCGTGTTTTTCTTTTAAATAAAAAAAAAAACATACATTCCAGAAAGTAAAGTCTATAATCTGTTATTGTATTTTAGTCTGTGTAGTCAGACCGGATAAGAAACTATAACGTTGATCTATGTGCTAGAACGCTTTTGTGTTTTAGAGTGTGTGTATCCAGAGTTCTAGTATTATTCGCTAAATGCCTTGTTGTGCCAAACGGAAATAGACAAACGGCAAATGCGCCTTTACATAGAGATTTATTGCATTTTAAATTCAGCGACAGTTATATATTCTAAAGTCAAGCTGAAGGCGAAATGAACCAACACAAAAAAGATCACAAAAAAGGGGCGAAAATTTTAAATTTTGTTTTAAATTTTATTTATTTGGATTCTTTTCCTTAAATTTTCTTTTCAAATTGTAATTTGCTCAATACTATATATGCACGCAGGAGGTAATTTCGTTCTTTCTTTTATATTTTTATTGTAAGGTATGTAGAGGCAAGTACCGGAATGAATATATGTTTTCTCGATAGCATTAAGTTTACAAATGCAATGTACGTGGACGCATACACACAGTAAACAATAAATCATCGTCTAATGTAATTTAAGAGTTTATACGTATGAGCAAACGTGCGTGTGCACATATTCAATGCAGCTGAATAAGTAACAAGGAAATCTTTCATAATACCGTGCTTTGGAATATTGAAAAACAATTTAAACAATATCAGTGGCTTGGTACTACCTTATAGTCTGCAACATTCCAAATCGGGAGCCACACAATTTCTGTAAAGGGTTTTGTAAAGCATAAAACCCTGTACATATAGCGGTACAATATTTCTACTATTACTTAGAAAAATTTGATGCTTTCACTTTCAAGTTGAATACTTTTAATCGAATACGTGAAATGGAATCACTACTTTCGTTGACGCAGAATTAATATATATGAGTGTTCTGTGAATATTTATAATTCACGATTTGGAATAGCTTAATAGCTATCAGCTTATCTGTTTATTGCGTTCTCGTTAACGTGTCTTTGCTAGAACCATCCTAGAAATTGTGATAACCAAGGCTGACGCTTTGAAAAAAGTCCACGTTGTTTCAAGCGTTCAAACAAAAGGAAAAGTTCAGGCAAAAGCCGCCTAACTAACCATCGTAGCTGAAGAATTATGTCTGTGTGTTAATAAACTATAAATTTTTTTTTATTCGCAACCATAGTCGAATTGTTAAGCAGTGCCACTAACAAGTGAGCATATGGTCATAAGCTGTAAATTTATTGGCATTTATATGAAATAAATATATAAAATATAATTTGACAGCAGAGAGTACAGTCAGCCGCAAGCAAAGCTATTCCGAAGTATTTTAAAATAAGTGGACACTTTTTAAGAAGCCGGATATTGCGGAATATTTTTTAAAAAGTTATAAAATTCTTTCTCTACAAACGTCAGCGCACATAACTTGTTTTGCAAACCATGCAAACTTTAGATTCATAAGAAATCCGCCATATCATCTTTTATGCCCAGATATAAAGAGATCTAAAAAAGTGGAACAAATATCTCTCATTTTTGTAATTTTTTTTTAACCTAAAACAAGAGCAGTCTAATCATTTAATCTGATGGGATGGTACAGTCGTCTAAAATTTGAATGTTTCTATAAAATGAACAAATTGTACTCATAAAAACTTAGAAACGCGAAAGATATAAGTGATTTATAAAAATAAAATCTTTTTATTACATTTAAATTCGGTGTATGATTTCTTTTCTAATACACAAGAAAGAAAGAAATTTACTCTTTAACCGCGTAGTATCCACCACTCCATGTATTAACTATGCATAGCCCCCTGGACATCGTGTACACTTTAAGTTTGTAGATTTCTATGCAATTGGCAGTAATTTCTATAGTCCCATCTCATATTTTAATATTTAGCTTTTCTGGAGCATCGGTAAGCCATAGGCCCGATTTAGAAGATTTTCACATATAAAACAACAATTTAATGAGAAGGAAGTAAAAACCAAATCTAAGGATTTCTACTGAAAGCCCCGTTATTTAAAAGATAGAAGCAAATAATCGCGTTTCCAATTTTCGTTTATCAATTATATAGAATTATTTCGATTGTCAGACTTACACGGATTGGTGAAGAAATTTTGTTCGTTTAAGGGGTAACACCACTGTAGATAAAATTTTTTTTTTATTTTTCATAGATTTAAGAGTGTCTGTGGACCTTTTAGAATATGTGGAAAACAAGTTTTCTCCATGAAATTTCGTCCTTTTCTCTAAGCTCTCCAAAAAGACTGCCTGCCTTCAATGAACGTCTGCTGGGAAGTTGCACCTAATCCTATGGTATTTTCTAACTTCTCTAACAATAGCAGATGTCTCTTAAAAAGTGTTCATGATTTCAAAGTATTTCCAAATAAAAATATGCTAGTACAGCTTGAGCGAGTCGACCGCTAAGCATATATGAGGCTGAGAGCCATTCTGGCGAGGACTTTTGCCAAGAGTTTGGGATGAAGTTTTTGGATTTGATTATGAACTCGGCTACAGAAGTATCCATTTTTTTTTCACTTTTTTCGTTGTCGTTTGGTTCTGGTAAACTGTTTGAGAGTTGCAGTAAAAGAGAAATATTTGAAAGTTGAAGGATCGTTTTATTGGCTTGACGGATTAATATTTTCTTGGGCTTTGATAAAGCTGATATAAACGTTGCACGTGTAAATAGTACACACCTATATTGTAACTAACAAACTTCGTTGTGCCTAAAGAAAATATATAAAAGTAAATAATAGGATAAAATATATTACAATAAAAAAACATGTTTATAAAACTTATCAAAACTTTAAATACGTTTTTCTCGACACACTGTTTTTCAAAAAGGAATTTCGAATATTTTACTACATGTTTAAAGCAACAGTCTCTAAAGAATGACCTAAAGTTTTTGCGATAAGTTCAATTTAAAAATTTTTTATTACTAAAAGTTTGCTTTGATATTGAAAATTGAAAAGTTTTGTTTAAATACCTGCCAAATAGTTGACTTTCCAGTCTTGTTTTGTTGAGTAATGTCCCGGAAACGCCCCTATAAAAGTAGATACTTCGAAGGAATGATTATAAATAGAAAGCAGAAGTAGAAAACGGTGTAGTGTTTTTATATATGTTTGACTTAAGAATGAAAACATCAGTGAAAAGAATTTTTATATAAATGTGTGTGTGATTGAGTACTTTTGCTAGTAGGTGTGAAATATCGGTTTTTAAAGAACTCATTTAAAATTTAATAAAGCATTCACATATTTGAAAAATCGGAAGATTTCACTTTGGTCATGCTTTTGTTATTACTTTTTTAAATGTTTCTACGAAAAGCTCACTCCTCTGAAAGGGAGGATAATTTACGGAGAAATGTAAGAGTAAAGCTTTGTGCAGCAACTAGCGTTCAGAGTGTAAGCTGTTGTGCTCAGCTACTAAGACAATTTGTTTTATTTTTTGATTAACTTGGCAAAAAAATGTAAAAATTTGAAAAAGTTTAGTCAAATGAAAGTTGTACATAAACATATGCGTGAGATTTTATATTCTTTCATCGAAAATAAAAAACAATGTGATAATTTTAAGTAAAAAGATACTAAAGAGGATTGAGGTGAAAAGGAGTGGAATGTTCTTATATATTATTCTATGTAAAATTCAGGAGCAATACTTTCTTTCGTTAACGTTAAGTAACATTTATATATGTTTGTAGCCAAAAGAAAAATGCACTTTAATATGCTATATATGATATGAGTAACATGCAAATTTGTTTTGTCAAGTGCAAGCATCTGCATATTAAACCTATTTACACTTACAAAATGCACATATATTAGCTCTAGTGTTTCTATAAATACATCTATTAGGTGTGCAAGAACTTTTCATATAAAACATATGTATGTTTTGTAATCGACATAACTAATGGAGAGATTTTGTTGCAAGCATTAGTGATATGTGAAATAGTATAGAAGAAAAGTTTAAAAAAAAGATTGCTTGTAAGTTAAAATATTATTATCACAATAAATAAACACATATAAAATATTTTAATATATGCGCCTGAAAAAGTCCAATTTATTCAAAAAACGATTATGAAAACCATACTTATGTTTGGATCAATTGCAAATACCCAACGCCTCAACGCCAGCTAGAACTTTCGTTAGCGGGCGTTTCAATTTACGAATGGGGATCATTTTTGCATCGAATTTCTAATTTGTTCTCGTTAATATTTGTAACATATGTTTATACATTTGTTTGTTTAATTATTTGTTTATTTAGTTATTTGTTTATTTATGCAAAAAGTTCAACTACCGTAACAAGTTACAGGTGAACATAAAATGGTAAATTTTTTAAATAGATTTCCAGAAAATTTCCTTCTTAACCAAATAATCCATTTTAAAATTCTAAGGTGAGCAACAAATACACACAATAAAATACTTTAATGTATATAAACAAACTTAAATTGTTTGCATTAAATTGTTATTTAAAAATTAAAATTAATTAGTGATTACAATTAGAAAAAGCGGCTAATCTGTCATTAAAGTCGTGATAAATTATATTTAGTTCTTTTGAGTCTAGAAGAACATCCACTATTCCATTTACATAAAAAAATTTTTATTTCAATACAAAAAACACTGGAGACTATGAAAGCGATGGAAATTCAGCTGTACGTTCTGTCTGATTTTGATACAATTCTTAACTGATGTAAAGTTAATCGGCTGTGCCTGGTCTACATTTTTGTCTTTGCTAAAAAGGTTGTTTTCTGATAGAAATTACTTTAACTGAATAAAAAATTAAGCGGATTAATGAAACGTGCAAGAAATTAGTCAACGTTAAGTGATATAAAATCTGCCCTAGAAATTTCTCAAAATAACGCCTATCAAAGCCGAGCTACATGCTACTCTATTCAAGATCATGCAAAACCAGCATCGTAAAGGTCGTTTAAACGATGTGCACATGCCAAAAACGGCGGAGTAATATAACAAAAAATGTACTTACTAAATATTCCAGAAAATGCTGTATTGATTGAAAATTTTGACATGGAAAGCAGTATATAAAATTGTTATAATATTACTGCCTCTATCCATAACCCTTACGTCCACTACCTCATATCTGAAATGAAGGGAGAGTAAATAATACAATGGATCTGAAAGAAACGAAGGCTCCATTTTGTGAGCGATTGACCAACAATAAAGATCTATAGTTTACAATTTTTGTGTAAAACTATCCATCGAGAAATTCCGTAAAATAACAAAGTGGCTTGAAAGCTTCTTATTTTCACTTTCGTCCAAATTTATGTCATATTTTATTTTGTTATAAGTCATGAATTTCCTATTTTGCTTTGATTATAACTTTAAACTCTAATCTGTAGACCTAAACGAAACTTTCTTGTCCTTTTAAATGGTATGGACAAAATAATATGTACGCTAAGAAATCTAGTACCATCTAGTTATATGTTGGCAAAACTAGTTTCGTGTAAATAAAACGAAGACAAAATTTAGTGTCTCTTAGTAATTTTCATTAGTATTACAAAAGGGAAAATTAGCACCGCAATTTCTTTCAAAGTCGTATTTGAACGTAGAAAGTGTTTGACCAAAAATTATATGACGATCCCCCAGTTTACATGCCTAGTTTTGTAGATTATATTCGAACGTATGATACGCTTTGTTCTGCGACAATTAAAACAAGTGATTGATAAAATCTTTGATTTCCCAAACTTCGAAGGATTGCAAATCATTGGTTATCGGTTAGTGAGAGTTACTGTGCCGAAAATAGCTAAACTGTTTAACGTTTCACGAGCGACAGTACTCACATGTTAACATATCAACGGCGAGGAGTAATAGTGAGCGAAATCCAAAGTTAGCCGACAGAGAAAGGGTAGTGGCCAAACGACTTAAAACTACCGCGCCAAAGGTGACAACAGAGCTCAATACATACTTGAGTAATACTGTTTCAATAAAAACAGTATGGCGGGAGCTCACAGATGGTGACGCAACACCTTATTTGTAAGCAACTATTGTATATATGCCAGGCGTTCATATTATTTAGTCTTCGTATATAGATGTTACTAGTTATATATATATACTTATATGTTTTGCATTCATTCTCATGTTTCACATTGATTCTCATATTCTTCCACGAGTGAAAACGAAATGCGAGAAATACAAGTCAGTGGAACAGATTGCTGCACTTTATAAAAGAGTACATGTGGTCAACCTCCTATATAAATGTATATAAGCGTCGTTTAGCAATAAACAATAAACTGTGTAGAATATAGCAATCGCAACTTATCTCGAAAACAGCTCTTGTTATTAACAAATTCCCACATTATTTAATAAAATTCATTATTTACTAAGATTTTTCTTATGAACGTAACGTAAATGTGGAAGCAGAATAAATCGTTGTTAATTGATCGACTTTGAATATGTAAATCTTCGTGTTGAAGGCATTTCCTATCTATCCATAGCTGGTACGTCCTCTTTATGATTTTATCATCATTATCAGACTCATTAACGAAAATCAAAGGAGGATCACGTAGTAAGGCAAGAAAAGGTTGCACATAATTTTGGTTTTCTTAAAAAATCATTATATCGTTTTATCTTTTCAATCTTGTGGTTAATCGCTCATAGTAAAAGAGTAAATTAGAATTAATATAAATCAACTGAATTATTAAGAGGAAAAAAATTATTAAATTCATTTAAGTCTACATCACCAATATTTCTGGCTTTTACAAATAAAGAAATGAAACAGCATAAGGTTATCCTCATACTTAAGTATGTAATAATATATTATGAAAAATTTTTTATATAATTTTTATTTTTTCTTATATATTTATATCAATAACTTTTACTTTCAATTCTTCGTATTACTGGTTTGCATCTGTAATTATGTTTTCTTTGATGTTTTTTTTACATGATTCAAGAAAATACTTACTATGCCTACGAAGCTAAAATATTTTATACTCTCTAGTAAGTTATATTAAGTTAGTCAGATCTTTATAAGGCATAGTGCATAAATATGGAAAATTTTAACTTAATTTGTGATTGAATGCAGTCATTCATTCCACATCGCATATATTGATTGTGTTTTTCTTTAAACCTGTTACGTTGCAGCTAAAATATATGTGTTACTACGTGTGCCTAAGTAACCGCGATGTATGCTTATAGTGTCCATAGAAATTTCCAAGGCTTCATTTGTCAAGATATTCGTTGCAAACCGAATATATTTTTTTTTTTGTTTTACCTTTCATTACTATCTTTTTTTTATTTATTATTTAATCATATGAAGAACTTTAAGAGTAACTTTGCGAATATATTTTTGGAATTATAATAAGAAGAAAATTCAACCGGCAAACTTTTAATATAAACTTAAGAATATATTTTTTCACTTATGGTAAGTATGTACTTATGCACACGCCTGTGCAAATGCGAATAGGTGCTCATATGTATACGTATAAACTAACAAATAGTTTTCATTTATGAAGCGTAAGTAAACAAGTATAACATCTTTGTGGCAGAGAGCATGTGATGCTATTAAGTAAAAAAGGAGCCCGTATTAGTTACAGAGTATTACAATGTATTTAGGCTGAACCTTCAGCACCCAGCGTTTCAGATTCAAATTAAATGAGTGTACATATATAAAGTTTAATATTTCATAAGCGTAACTGAAGGCAGAATTTGTAAAATTTTGTCTCTTAACAACTTTTACACTTTGGAAACAACGCTATTTCTTCAAAAAATTTTACGTTCGTCTACAAAGCAGGGGAACCTATTCATTTTGTAGAAGCATTTGAAAAATCCAGAACGAAGCTTTAGTTACCCCATAAAGAATCCGGATGATCTTTGATTACCATCAAATCCAGGATAAGCAAGCCCGTCCGTCTTGCTTATATCAGATAGCACCTACGGATAATGAGTCATGCTGATTTTGTGAAGGGTGGTTGAAACGTCTCATCATATGCTGTGCGAATACGAAGACATAGGCAGTATCAGACAGCAGGTGTTCGTTGAACACTTCATAAAGCCAGACACTTTATGGTGCCGAAAAAAACAGGTCGCAGCATGGATTGCCCTAAATAATATAATAGAATACTATATGCATCTGTCCAGATAAATATTCTTTTGGTCGCAAAAATTAAAAATTCGGCCAAAAAGTTGAAAGTTATAGAAAATTGGTCATAGAACATGCTTACAGTCCAATATAAACTATTTTCAAAAGAAAAAAAATAGAAATTGGATAATTAATCATAAACTGCAGCGGATACGACAGTAAAAATATTCATGTATGCCCCGTCCATCCAATACACTCGAGGATTGAAGTTTGAGTTTGTTGGCACAAAAGCTTTGTACTACCAACAAGGAAGCTTCAAAGACCCAATCAAGTGTACATATACTTGATCAGCATCAAATTCGGACTTGTCCGTCCGAACTTCAGCCCATCTGTTTGTCTATTTATCGGCATAATATAAATTATCTGGATCAAATTCAGCAAAAACAAGGAAGTTCTTGCATCTAGACTAGTATTGCAAATGGGCCAAATCGGCCAAAGGACTGACCTATAGTTTTATATAAACTGAAAACATCTCCGCTTTCTGGTTGTTTAGCTTATTACTCGTAAGCTACACAATGAAAATTTTCACGGTTTTTCATAGGGATTGACAAAATCTGCGACGCCTACTCACTATTATAAACTATCCAAAGTTAGTTTTTTTCGACCAATTTTTTAAGATAAAGGTGGTAGGTATAAAGGACTCGGCACGGCGGTATGTAATTTCTTTACTTGTTTTTTATTAATAATTCCTCAAAAGCACAATTTCTTATTATGTTATCTATTGTTCCCTCGAAAAGCAATTAATTATGTTTACGAATTAAAGTTTCGAAGATAATTTTTTAGCATACGAACATAATGTGTTGATCATGTTTTTTTTCAGTTCAGTTAACATTCTTCTAGAGATAGGAAGAAAAGCAGCGAAATCTTCACAATTACTGTACCTTGGAACAATTAAATTTAAAGTCGTTAAGCGCGGTTTTTTTATCTAAAGAAAAAGCCAACAAAATTCACTTCTTATCTACAATTATTATAAATTCTCAAAAACCAGTTACGATTTTGGAACCTCATAGACCTAAATTTTGTAATAATTATGTATGATTTTTTTAGTTTGTAATTTTATGAGCTTACTTTTGAATTTATGAATTCTTTTCTTAAGTTTTTAAATTTTTTTTGAAATTTAAAGGCAAAAAATTTCATTATTTATAAAAAAAAAGAAAAACTTATTAATTATTATTCTTGTTATTAATCTCGAACTTACTTTTTAATTAAAAACTCTTCGCAAACAGTTGTGCAAGCATACACGCGTACATTTACATTTTCAGTGTAATAACATCAATTACTTTTACTAAATGAATATTAAAAAGTTCCCATGCTGTGCAATAACTAAACCGCATAGCGTTGCCGTTCGTTTACTGACGCTTGATTAATCAATCAGTTAAATTGTGTATAATCGATAACAAACAAGGCGAGTATAAATTTGTATGTATTTTATGTATGGTAGGTAATGTTATTACACATTTGGACATATTCACTTTGCGTGTTTATTGTTTATTGATTACATTTAAAAAGAAGAAGACAAAAAGGACGAAATAAAACATCAAATGAACCTGAAAGTATGGAAACTTTTTAATTATGTTAATTAATAATGTGAGGAAAGTTTTTCTATAGAAAAGGTCTCTACTGTGAATATAACGTTAATTAAATATCATAATATTATTAATTATAATTGAGAAGAGTTAATAATGCAAACGTCATTAAAATAATAGCAATAAACGCAATGTATATAAAAAATTCGATTTTATTAAAAGAGATTCGTTTAATCAGAAGTTTGGGGAAAATCTTTTAACAATAATCATGAAATCGTGAAATCAAGCAAAACATTTGTAATTTTCAAATTTTTCATACTTGGGGATAAATGTCTAAGGTTGTAAACAAAATGAAGCCGAGCGTATATTGTCACAAATTTAAACTTATGGAAAGCAACATAAACCAATACAACGAAGCCGCGCATTTTGCATGTTTTCGATAAATTTAAATTAAAGTTGTAATTTAAAAATAATATAATACAACATAACATACCTGCACTGAGAAACTTATATTAGTTGTATATAAATCTCTTGAACTCAAAAGGTAGTTTGGCCTCTGACAAACCCAGACGATTTTGTTTGAGAAATATTTCGTTAACGGCAGACGTAACATCACATCTATAGTACATAAGTCAAGATACAATAAAAGTTACATCTCTTCCAATAGTACCGTAAACAAAGTTCAAAAATGCTTGTTTCCAACGTGACTTACTAAAACGTTGCTGTTAGTACATCTTCTTATATATAAAAAATGTGTAAGCAGATTAGTTTGAGGTGAATCATAAAAATGATTCTTGGATGCCGAAATTTTTGTTATTGATAGCATATATAAACAACCTTTAATTTTCAGAGAGCAAAAATGGCAAACGTCTGGAAAAATGGCTTGATGAAATCGCTTCGCCGCGAAAGGATTATAGATTTATAAGAAATACTGGAATATAATTCATAATAATGTAAACTTCGAACTTATGTAAATTTTAAGTGATTTGCGGAGCGTGTCCATGTTTTGGGATTAAAAGATTCGTACTAAACCAATTGTAACATATTTTGTTTGAAGAAAGCTTTTAATATCATTAACGAGTGCGAACATTCAGCTACATAATTCGATAAGGTCTAAAGAAAGATATAACAGATCGCAAGATAAGGCCTAAAGAGTTCCTTTTCCTTTTGAAGTACTTAAGAAAAGTAATGGAACTGTGTGGTTGGTTGATTTTCGAAGTTTTTCTTATTAATTAAATTAGTAAAATTGAAGTGGAGGTGACTTCTGTAAGAACATATTTGATATGCCGATGATACCTAAAGATCTTTTTCATGCTGTTCTAAGCTGTCTTCCGGAATGATTCTCAATGTAACGAATATTTACAGATTTGTATATTGGTTCCTTTAAAATGGTAAAAACCTTCATAATTCAATCTTAGTGGACGTTTGAAAACTATAATAAAATACAAACTGTACGTTTTATAGTTTCTAGAACATTCATAATAAAAAACATTTCGCTTAATAAACCCCTAAAGCAGGCTTACACTCCTTGCAATGTTTAGATGATAAACTTTTTATAAAAGCTCCACCTTTTTTCGTTTACTTCTTATTCCACAATAATAAGCAACTAGTTTTACTTCTTTGTTTTATAACTTACTAAGAGTTTAAATAAGTAACTTATGTATGCGCGTAAATTTTGTACGTGGGTTTGCATAAGTTCACATACAAGAATGGGACCAGAGCACTACTAAATCTCCGATGATAGATGTGGTACACTTTGTAATGCCATTTGTCAGCAGGTATATGTTTACGTGTATGTCGCAGTGAGAGCAAAGAAAACAGCCACAAAAAACAAAAGGAAAAAGGAAAAGAAAAGAAAATAGTTATTTCATCTCTTCCTCATCCTTCCACATAGTCGGAGCCAATTTTGAAAGTTGTTCTTTGTACATATGCGCTATGAACATTTGACATTTGCACGTAGTACCATAAGCAAGTAAATCAAGTAAATTTTAAGAAGCAATTTTAACCTTTAAAGGACATACAATGTCTTTTACGCGCCAACGTTAAACAACAATTGCGGACCACTCTGCAATTCTTTTAATACCTTATGTGTGTGAGTTTGGACGCTTTGTTTTTTTAGAACATGGCTTGAAGGCGAATGTTAGATTTTATGAAATATGCGTAAAGTATAATTTTTAGGGTTTCGAAGAAAGTTTTTCTTTTCCTTTTTTTATAAGACAAATAATTTCTCATAAATAACTTTAAATAAAGTTGAATGAACGCACCTTCCTAAAATATATATTCTTTTATTATTTTCTTAAAAATCGCATACACACATAAAAGTGCCGATTGATAGAAAGATGTTAATCAACCATAAAAGTTTAATGTAAATATTACATTTTTAATGAAAGTTTACAATATATAGAGTCATCCAATTCGTTGTCCGCACTTGGTAGTACTGTTTCAGTCATAAATGTAAAACAAAACTGCTATTAAGTGTTACATGTGCTTAGCATTACCTTTGCCATTTTACAATACGTTTAACATCGCTGAACGCGTTAAAGTAGTTAAATATATTGCAAAGATGTTTATTCTGTAGTAGATATGTTTCGTACGTTACTAGTAAATTTTCTTCGACATAATCATTCAGCCAAACGCGCCACAGCCAAAAATGTGTGAAGAAACTGGATCTGTAGCAGATTTATTAAGCCCCACACACAAAGCGTGCTCGATTGAAAGTATTAGCGCTGTTAATAAAAGTGTTGAAGAAGATCCAAATTTATCCATTACAGAGCGCGAGCAGTATTTTGATACCAACGGCCACATGATTAGCAATTTTTTTGCTGTGAGAAGAAAGATGTGTATGTTGAAAACATGTGGTTTCAATAAGATTGTTCGATTTTTCATCGCTGAACATTTTTTGTGGCTTGATGGCCAATTTATTGTCCGCTATGTGCAGACAAGTCATCGATAATTATCTCGAAAAGATCCAGTCCTGTAACACGTTCCGTGAAGGACATTTGAATGATGTTGTATACCGCAAATAATGATAGAGTTCAACCAATACATTGAAAAAAAATTTGATTAAAATCTCAATCAGAAGTGCGTTTTATTCACGCTTACTGCAAAACTACCAAATGGATGACGCTATACTTTAAAATCTGGCTTAACGCAGCTCGCTCGAATGCAAATGTAGATTTTTTACTCATTCGAGTAGAATATATAATTTCATTTTCTACAGACAGACAACTAACAGACTAAATATAGGCTACAGACATCACTCACACTAGAAACGGAACGACATGGCCCAATAGGGTCATCATTTCACGCGGATTTCTGATCGTTATTCACATTTTGCAACTGGAAACCCAAATATAGTGTATCTCAGTATAACAAGGAGAAAATTCAATATATTTTCTCATGTTGGTTTTCAACTATGTTTTTACTCCCTCTTATGCGATTCACGTAGCAAACCAATTTTTACAAAATTTTAAATTGAAAATCTTAAACTAACGAAATGGAAAAAATGTATATTTTATCTGCACAGGAAATGCGTTTAATTTCGTTTGGGTTGAATGATAGATTACTAAATTAACTGGTTACGACGACAATTTGGTTTTAATTTTCACTTTGAATGACAACATTGACCATCGCCATTAAATGTTTATCAGCTTTTCCTGGTAAAATCATTGTAATGTACAGTCGCCTAAGTTGATTCAATCAAGCTGTTAAATATTTTGCGAGCAGTTAAAAGGTTGAAAAATTCACATTATTACCAACGTTGGACATCCGATGAAATTAATCAAATAGCTAGAGAAACAGTAACGCTAGCAGAAAGAAGGTGGGAAAGCTTAGAGATTGGCACATTGTCACTGTTAACGTCGTCATCACCATTAGCATCGTTATCATACTTCCGGTAAATTGATATTAAACAGTAAAATGACACACACGTACTGTGTCTCATCTGCACTCGTACGAATATACTGCATATATATCCATGTAAAGCATATGTATTATTTTTATCTCTACTAGTTTAAATCTAAAGCTAATGAAACTATTTTTAATTTACAGAATATAAAGTCCTCGAAGCTTTCTTTGTTATAAGGTTGAAAAAGTACCAGGAATGAGCTAATTAGAAGACCATGAACTAACGGTAACTAAAAATTCATTTTAAGTTTATTTATTGAAAGAATTATAAAGATAAACGGCAAATAATATACCTCCCAGTCATTGCATTGGTTGAGAGTAATAAAAACTTTTTTTCCAAAAATTCGACTTTCCTTCAGAAGTGATACAATCAGGCCAAAGTTTCTTTAATATTTCGTTGCTTTTTTATAAAACAATACGATATTCAGAACACGCTTCAGTTTCGGCAATGACTTTTCCTTTTATTCCAAATCTGTTTTCTAGATCCGGAAAATAGCTTTGGTAGGGTAGCGAATCGAATTTCAATTTATGCGATTTTTCCAGCGCTGTAAATTAGTAATAGATTGGTATTTTCTTCCACTCTAAATAAACGTTATCCATTTTGGTTATTTGTAGCATCAGATATGTAGCAGTGCACTTTTATTTTTCGATTGTCGATTATAATTTTACAACATTATCTGATATTTTCTGGTGATCACTTCTTTTGATTGTCGATCGACATTCGGACGATCTCATTTAAAAGTGATAAGTTGTTAGTTATGACCAATAGTACGTGAAAATAAAACTTTTCATGGCAATGCTGGATTTGAACGAAATTTTTTGGAATCGAAAGCAATGTTTAGTCAACTCACTAAATTCTTGTTAGCGAGATTTGACAAATTTTAAAAACAACATAAAGTTTAAAGTTTTGTTAAAGACGATATTTATGTGTCAGTCTCTCGAATTATTAACTCATGTGTTATGCGTGAAGCAACTACTGTTTAATTCTTAATAGTTGGTTTTCGGTGAATTTTAGTTCACTTTTCTTACGTCATTTAAGTGATTGTCATCAACGTCGTAATTCACAAAACATCAAACAACACAGGCGTAAATAATCTATTTGTTTTATATTTTAAAGAAAAAAATTAAGACTTTAAAACAAAATAAAAGAAAACGTTTATCGAATGCTCTTGCTGGTCAATCGTTCATCATAATTCCGGATACATTTTGATCAGAGAGAAAATACAGTTATCGCAGTAATGTAAATACATTGCAGATGTAATTTATCAGTATTTAGAAAGTGCCATGAAAACATCATCGAATATTGATTAAATTTTGTTATTTGTTTCGATTTACTGAGTTTTGATTTCTTTGTTATCATTAAATATAAATTTTTGAATATTTTTCAATTTAGCTAATAATTGATTTTTGATTATTTTTGCTTTTTAGGAATATATTTCTATTATTTAGCGAATGAAATTTCAAATTTATTTAATGCATTATTTAAATTTTCATTTATCAGACGATATGTTTGCTCAACACTTTATCAACAGTAATAAGCTTTATATTTACATTTTATAACTGCAAATAATGTATAATTAATGCAATAACTTATGTGTGTATTCATTCGCATGTATTGTAATGTTTATATGTCATATACATAAATAAATATTCACTATGTTTTTATTCCAATAAGACTTCTTAAATAATATTAAGTTTCACTTGCCACTTATAACTTTCTATCAGTAAGCTATATAAACATTTTCATGCCTACCACCAAAGCATGGGGGTATATTCACTGTCATTGAGATTTGATATCGAAAATGTGCCTAATCGATCAAATGGTGCAACAACAACATAACATAGACCGAGACCACTTCTGCTTTCAAAAAAAAAAAAAAAAAAAAAAAAATCCAGTAACAAAATTATATTCGGCTTTGCTGAATTTTTTATGCCTACTACCGTTATCTTAAAAAGAAGTAAAAGGAACTTCATTTTAATGGATGGTCGTGGTGGTTTTTTTCTACTATTATGGAATACCGCGGAAATTTTTATTGTATTGTTTATGAGTATTGAGAAAATGTACAGAAAGCAGAAAAATTTTCAGCTTATGTTATTCTCTTACTGTAGCCTACGATCAATTTGCTCCATTTTCAATATCGATTTGCGTGCAAAAACCTCTCATGTTTCTCCTAAATTTGAAGCCTATATCTTTATTTTTACGGCCAGAAGAATGTTTACCACAGACATCATACAGATCGACAGACGGACATGCTTAACTCGATTCTAAATTTCATGTTAACCAAGAACATATATATTTTGTGAGGTCACTGAAGCGTGCTTCTGGCTGTTGCAAATAAAATAATAACATGAATATATTTCCATTGTTCGGTGTGTGAGTATGAAAATTAAGTGATCGACTTGAAGAAATTGCGAAATCTTTGAGTTAGTTTTCTTGTGTGGAATCTTTATAAAATTAATTTTAATCGTTGCCTATAAAACGATGAAATTAATGAAAGCTCTACTTATAGTTAAATATATTTATGCATTAATATTACACTTGTGTGTGTGAGTATGGACAGAAGTTTGACTAATAGCAAAATAAAATTGAAATGTTTCCCAGTATTGATTTATAACATAACACTTATGCTCTTATACTGAAAATTCACCACAATACGCGACTCTTCTTGCTTAGTAGAATGGTTAGTATTGCGTTTCATTCAGCCGTGTCATGTAAAAAAAGCTTTACGAAGCTTTTTCAAATAAAGGCTGACTGCTTGGCATATTTACAGTAACGAAATTAGTTTAAAATCAATTTGGTGCATGTAGGTTCCTCTTTGCTTTGGCAATTAAAAGAGTACTAAACTAGTATCGAATAAACGTAAAAGTAACTTTTAAAATATAAAAGATATTTAAATATATCATCTTTTCTACTACTACTATCAGGGGTATATAGCTTTACCAAGCTAATCTCATTCATTCCTTTTTTTCTCTTACATTCTCTATCATCGATGATTTTACTCTTTTACTTTTCTACTTGTTATGTTGCATATGCATGGCAAACCACAAGATTAAATTATATTTTTTTTCTTAACTTAGCTGCGGTTTTGATTTTTGTCCTCTATTTTGCGATAATTTTCGATTATTTATATCACATTTCCTCTATGCAAAATATAAGCTGCCTTGTAGTTTTTAAACTACTTTGTTTTATGCTTTCATGCAAGTATTGAGTAAAAGTAAGTATGTGATAGAAAATGAGTGAAACCCTTTTAAAAAGCAATAAGAAAAACATGTTTGCCTATTAAGTACATTAATTATTTTAAAAACTTTTCTTTTTATTTTTACAAAGAAGTAATAATGATCTTTTTACTTCATAATTAAACTTTTCTACATAGCACAGAGATAAATATAAACGCGTTTGAAGATAAAAGCTAAGAATCTTGTAATGAGATCTTAAATAAATAGTTTTCCAAGAAATTCAAAATACTATTGTGAAATCTAACTAACTTCAGATATTATATTTGTGCTGCATTGTCTAATAATATGTGCTGCGTATTCTAAACAGTATTTACAGATTTACATCCTGCATGTTTTTGTGACAATTTCTACCGTAATGTATCAGTTGAAAATTTATATGTGCGAAAACCTTGTCGCCTGAACTTGTCATACCGGTAGTCCTTTCAATTGACTTTCACCTTTAACTCAATAACTACGGTAATAAAGTTAAAATTTTGCCAACTCCATGCTCAAGTTTTGAGTGATTTCGGAAGAAAACTTCAACTTGACATTTTCTTTTAAAATAATATCTCTAACTCTTCTAAGTACGGACTGTTGAGCTACGTTTCTGCATTACTTGTGTGAAATCTTTTCGTCTAGTTTGGAAATAGAACTTAAAAACATTTAAATGCCGATTGTTATGATTTAAAGCTTCTTAGTTACAGTTAACAAAAATTTAATTAACATATGTACTTTAGTAAAAATGCAGCTAAGTTATGGTAAATTTTGCATAAATTTTTCTTTCATTATCCCTTTAGCGTTAAGCCTAGCTGAGCAAACATAATTTAATATGAATTTTGAACTTTTTCCTCCCACGCCGGACAAATATTAGATAGATCTAATAAGTTCCTTGAAGTAATTATCACAATTAATTAGAAGCAGTCGATAATCGTAACAATATCTGTTTTTTCTATTTTCCTAATACCTTGGGGCCGATTCCCTAACAAAATCTAAGGTTTCTTTTCTCGTTTTAAGAACTTTCCCTCTCCTTGGTTCCTCTTGATCTGGTGCTGTGTTATTAAAAAAGGAATTCTTGCTTCGATTTCAATGATATTTTGAAATCTTTTCTTTGATGTTTTTTTTACTAATGAGTGAAATGTCAAAGTTTGACATGTTGCTTTGAAATTGCGGCATAAATGGAAATTAAATATGAAATCAAATGAAACGAAATGAAATACGAAACTTGAATGAACTTGTGAATTTTTAGAATCATTGATCGATATTTTTGCAAAATTTTGTCGCGGCATTTGCTATAGATAATTATAATCTTATAAACATATCAAAATACTATTTAGTACTTCATGCGTCTAAATATAAGTCGTGAATATTTACGAGCCTGATAGGTGCTTCTAAATAATGAATCTATGGACCGAGTTTTACATTTCGTTCCGACCGCCGAAGTCGAAAGTAGTGTATTCATTTTGTCATTTTGTTTGTAATACCCACATGGATACATCGGAAAACCCACAATGTGTACGTATTCTTTATCAGCATCAAGTTTAAAATCGATTTGAGCATGTCCGTCTGTCCTTTGTATATTGTCTTTGATAAATATCCTCCTGGCCTTCTTTCATGTACGTTCCTATTGAAAATGGGGCAAATCGACCACAGGCTCCTCCTACCTGAAAACAGGTTTCGACGTTTCGTTCAATACTCGCAGATTACATAATAAAAACTCATGTAGCACTCCATAAAAATGCAGAAAATATTCCACGCCCACCTAGTAAAGTTTACTTTTCTTAAGATAAAGGTGATGGGCATAAAATATCTGCCACAGCCGGATGTAACTTTCTTATTTGTTTATCTTCATTTTCATGAGCGTTAGTTCTTACTGCATATTGAGGACTGGAAGATGGACTGCTCCTTTCAAGTATATTTTTACATTTACATTGATAAACAATGTAAGTGCTTTGACACTGAGGAAATGTGTATAAGCTTTTTTTATATCCATATGTTACAAGCGAAGTAGCGACCAAAAGTGAGCCGTACAATAATAATAATAATTTTTTAAAGTATTTTAAGTAAATTTTATGTAGGTGGGTTTAAACACAAACTCTGCAACAACAATTTACACAGTTTTCTACTTCGACATATAGTAAATTAACTATCGCTGATTGCTGAATATATTTGCTTAAAAGTGGAAGGAGACGATTTACATAAAAGCATATGCAGAATTAAAACAGTTCAGGTATTAGCTATCATTACAATCATCAGTAAAAATAAACATATAATTAATTATAAAGCATTTTAAAGTTCACCATAAGAAATAAACCACAATATTCTTCGAAAATGTATGTTAATTTTCATCAGTAGTTAAGGATGAAAAAGGTATTTTATGAAGACATATAAACATTAAAGTCAAATGGTTTATCAAATATTAAGTTTTAAATTTTCCCTCAAGTGCGATACTGTTATATAAATCACGTATATATATATACATTTATATTTATATGTATATATACATATATATGTACACATGTAAACCTATGTACAGATACATAAAACAATGCATTACACGTTCTATCCCAACACACAAAACAGAAGAATGACAAGACGAATGCATGCGTACATGTGTGTTAACATTAACAAATCCACACACAATAAGTTTACATTATAGGCTTACTGTCTGTATAAAGGTATGATGAAAGAAGTATACATGCTAAGATAATAATATATACTACACATGTAGGCATAACACTTTCAGGGCAATAAAATTTAACTTCCAACACAGCCTAAGCACTTAAATATTTAAACAGTATCAACCAAACAATCAAGCAACCAGTCAGCCATACAACTGCTACCACCCTGATTAGCAGAAAGCAATGTGCCTGAAATCTGGAGAAAACTATGCAAACTTAAATACTGTAATTATGTGAAGCATATGTGCTTGCATGCACATGTTGTTAAAGGTAATGGTTTTGTGGTTTACAAGGCAAAACGAGAGTAAGAAAGAAAAGCCGAAAGCTTGATTTGTATTTAGCTTGAATGACGAATATAAGGAAGAACCGTTTGGTAAGCTTACTGTTTCCTTCTTACGTGTATAAGTGCATATTTGTAAATGGGCATGAATATGACTGTGCCTAAGTAACGTGAAATGAAAACATCTTGTCTGTGTCTACCCGTCTGTCTATATACTTTTGTGTGTATTTTATCATTCATTTAGGTTTTTGTTCATTTGGAAATTTTGTCAACAATTGAGGAAAGCAACAAAAACAATAGCAATGCTTTCATGTATATATCTTAAATTATACATAAAAGGCATTAAGATTTTTGATTTAATTCGTTTTCGTGCGAAGCCAGACAAACTTTTTGTCTGCCGTTTAAGGAAAGAAAAAGAGAAAAGCTCGTTTGCTAAATTTCAATTTGCATTTTTTTATTCTTATATTTTTTTTTTTTTTGAAGATAAATTTTATACTGTGGGGTTGACTTCTGTAACGGGGTTGCGATTGCGATTATTACGGCTGATCGTCCTCCTAGTTTGCTCGCAACGTCTAATGTCTTAACTCGTATCTTCGTCCGTTACGATATAATCATGGGGAAGGAAGACAGAGACCAAAGGGAAGCAGGGGGTATTTAAAATCACTTCTTTTAAATGCTTTAGAAAAATATAAAAATAAAAAGGAAAAATGCATACAAATATAATGCAGATACAATAAATAAATAAAATAATTAACAAATAAATAAAAGTTTTTACAATGACAAAGAAATGATTATTAAAAAAAAATGGAAAAATCGCAAGTCACTTTTTAAATTTACAAAAACCAAAATCAACAAATGCAAGAATATACGACAAAGCATAATAATGCAATGAATCTATAACCAACACAGCAGGTCGTCTGACATTTCTTGACACTCTAAGCAAAATTAAACAAAAACTATTAACAGAAGTTAGCATTTATTTTTCTTAGGTTAGCAACGCTAACTAACAGAGGCCAATATTGCAAAAACCAAATGATTTCTGCCTATCATTTTGCCGAGTAACTTGATGTAAACGGTGCTCAAATAAAATTGATAATTGTTCACATATTTGGTCCCAGCAGCATAAAAATTGTATGAGAGAATAAAAAATTATTATCTAGCAAAAATAACAATTTACAGTCAAAAATTTCGACGTCGTGACAACGTTACTTATGTTTTCCGAAAGTAAACAATCAAAAAAAAAAAAAGGAAAAAGAAAAAGAAAAAGGCGGACCAGAAATTAAAAAATGCCAGCATAT
The DNA here is from genome assembly GCA_000671755.1 of Glossina brevipalpis. NCBI lineage: Eukaryota > Metazoa > Arthropoda > Insecta > Diptera > Glossinidae > Glossina > Glossina brevipalpis. The sequence continues at coordinate 1,236,082 of KK351017.1, read as the reverse complement.
GAAAATGACTTTTTTGTTTTAACGATTACAACAATGATTTGGTGTCACGCATACAGACATTAACCTTTGGCGTCAAACACTAACAATGAGGAAATTATATAGCAAAAAAGACCTTATTTTCCTGATGTATTTTTTTAAGATTATGGGCTTTCTAGTGACCGCTTGCATATGATGGAAACCAGAAACGACTCAATTTTCGAAATTTTCTTTTATTTTAGTTTTAAATTTTATTCACAAGCCCGCACGCCAACACATACATGCTGAGTTATAGCGTATTTGCTGTGGAGTGCAATCATCATTAATAGTTGGTTCTACAAGACGTATGGAAACTTCAACTCTAAAAGGCATTGATATGCCAGTGAGAGGGCAAAGCATACGTCTTTATGCGTGTCATAAGCCTTGCGGCAGCGTTTCATAATCATAAGAAACAAGAGACTTTCTTTTGATGAATTATTTGTTCCATTAAACACATGTAGGAGCTGATAAATTATCGCTTTGATGGTTCACTAAGCGATAGTTTGTACGTTTAAGTCTATACGATCATTAAAATCGCAAAAATCATCCTTAAGGATGAGTATGCAAAATTCATTCGTTAGGAGGAGAAATAAAAATAATTTTTTTTTATATTTTTAAAAAAATTGTTGATTAAAAATCGAACTCATATTCAGTTCAGGTTCTCTTGTAAAATCAAATTTCAGTAATGTACAAGCATCCGCACACTTGTACTTATATATGTATCGTTTATTTTGAAACTGGATTAAGTTGATTTTATGTTATTACGAGATATTTTAAGTTTTTGCTTTTTAAAATGATTTCAAAAATATTGATAATCATTAACAATTGAACAATATTTTTCATTTTATATTGATTATTCAATAATGTAAGATAATACTGGCTAGGAAAAACAGAAATAATTATCATATGATACTCAAACGGGGCTGACTCACTTTCGCAAGTAATCAATTATTGCAATCGTTATTACTAAAATGAACAATATTTCAGTTGTATGAAGCTTTTTTTTTTTAATAAAAGAACTCTATTTAAATACTTCTTCGTTTGATAAAAAGTAAAAGCATAAAATAAAAAAGAGGGTTTTTAGATATTCTAATTTAACAAAAAATTCCTACCATAGGTTTATATATCCATAATATGTTTTGGGTAGTTTTTTAAAGCAAAGAACGCGTTATATTATATATTCAAAATTATTTCGTCTTCCTCGTTGTTATTATAAATCGCGAATTTTAAATTCAAAATCTCGTTCTATTAGAATTTTATATGACATTTTTATAAATCTCACCAAGCATTTATGTAACCAGCTTCATAAGTTTTGCGAATCGATTCAGTATGAAAAAATGATCGCATTTCATTTCAAGTACTAAGAATGCATTATACTTTCGGCAATTTCGCATTAGTAGTCTTGAATGTGAGACACGACGAACCTCTTTTCAGAACTTTTCAATTTCATTATAAGAATAATTTCGGATCATAGATCTCTATTTCGTTGTCAATTTCAAATTTACGTTCCTATTTTGTCACGTGCCCATATCAACTATAAGTTCTAATGATCGTTTGAATTGTCACGTTCTGTAGAAATTTCGAAACGCAAATAAATAAATATTCCGTTCATTACAAATAAATACAAATAATTCAAGCTAAAGGAGATACATTTTTTCAATACTTCTATAGTAAACACCTCTCCAATGCCAAAACTTTCATCAAATATTAGGAAATTTGAATTATTTTGATCACACGATTTTTCACAGGCAAGAGAGTTACAGATTAAATTTTATTTACGATTATATTATTATTTTCATTTTATCCAAAAAAACGCACTTGTTTCACTTTCAAAATAACCGGTTCATATATTGCCACCACAAGCAATAAAATTCAATTAACAGAAAACCAGTTTACCTTTTCTCATTTCTACGTGCACGTAGTGCATGGGGCTTGCGTTGGTGTTTGTAAATTTCACCTTAGAGCAAACACATGATTTTCCACTTAGGTGTTTTTGAGGTAAATAACGAAACCAGGCTAACAAATTGGTTGATGTTCTGGTTGCTTTTTTCTTTTTATTTTTTTTATTTTTTCATACACATTCTATCTAGATTTCGAACGTATTTGAATGAACTTTCCTGAATATAATTCTCTAATTTAAACATTTAGATATTGCTAGACATATAATAAATGCTTTTGGAGCATCTCTTTACATTTCTAAAACCATAGTTAAGCCATACACGTTGCAAGTTTCAAAATTTAAAAAATTTAAAAGATTTTAATTTTCTAAAGGGGAACTTTTAAACTGGTTTGAAGTTGTAAACTAAAGAGATTAAAGAAAATCTTATACACAGTAAGAATATTTTATAACATTCTTTAAAAAAGTTCACTTGTTTATCTGAAGTGTGTTCCATAATAGGTTAAATTTTGCTACTGAAGGCTCTATGTTTAAAAGCAGCAAGATTTTGGTTTTTTCTAGGAAAACATAATTAGAGAGGAAGTGATTTTAATATCGTCACACTCTCTTTAAAAGCGTATAGAAATCATTAATGTTGTTGTCAGTGTTGCAACTGTATTTAATAATTGAATTTTATCCCATCTGTGCTATATGTTATCTATTAAGTATTCGAATATTTGTTTGTCAGGATTGACTTTAAAAGATTTTTTTCATTTTCTCCTTCCTTACCACAAGCCTTTTAGTTTCACGCTCCATTTAAATGGCATCCGTAGTAGTCATGAAATCGGATATAATCTTGCGTTTCACAATTTTTATCGCATCAACGCAATAGAATCTGTGCGATGGTTATCAACCCATTCTTGTGGAATGTATTTACTGTAGTACTATTGTAGCGAGCTAAATCAAGTATAACGCCAATTGCCTGCGCCATAATTCCGTAAAAAAAGCTCGAAATGAAGTCCGCTTGATGTGTAACCAAGTGCGGCACGGTACGTGAAATCCGATCCAGGCATTCTAACACTTGAAGGCCGCGCATAATTTTGATGGCATCATTTATTTTGAATTTCGCCGCATTCAAAGAAACATTCGAAGCCTCATTTAGGATGGCAACATTGTGACATATTTCTAGCAATTTTCTGTTGCAAAAACTTTTTCGTATACGATAACCTCGCCAAAATCGTTGAATAACTATTGCAGCCTAGTTCTGACGTTCAAACTCGTTCATATCGGGTGTTATCAGAGATTGGCTACGTTGCCTTGCCAATAGATCACAAGCACGAGCTTGGAACTCGCGAATATTGTCTTGAAGTAGTGCGTAAAGATGACGATCCCTATGTCGAATGTTTGAAAACGCTGCCGGTTAGGTGGAGAAACGTAATAAGATTTAGTGTTAATTGCGTTTCTAATGTTTTTGTTACTGCTGTAGCCAACAATAGAGTCCAGGCTCCAGGCTCCAGGCTGTACTATTGTGAAACAAATATTCACTTTACTGCATGTTATTGGTGTTGATTCGCTTATATTTTTGTATGCGCTATATGTGTTCATTTCAGTAACAGGGATGTTTTTTCGCTCTTCTATTTTATTCTCATTCAAGTGACAACGACTTGTTTCAACTAAAAGTTCATGTTGATGGGAAGAATTGGGAGTTAGTATCAAATTCAAGTTGTTAGGTGTACATGTTCAAAAAATTGAACGAATCTTCCAGTGGATGAATATTCTCTTTCAAATTATCTGACTGAGAGACAACAATGCAAGGTAAACGATTCTCAAGTGGAATAACGAGAATTTTGTTGTTTTCCTCTATTGGTAATTATTCTGTGTGGCGTTGGTGGGTTATATTTTTTTGTACTTCAAAAGGACCATGGTTCCATCTGAGTTGTGCCTTTACACATTGTTTCCCAGATCTTTCCGCCTTTGACTTTGGTAAACGTTTCTTTTGCAAGTGTTTTTGTTGAGTTGTCAATCCATTAATTCTTATAACGGCATTCGTGAGTGATTCTAGATATAAAACCTTTGCACGCGCTGTGGGTCCCGCAAATATTTTAGTATATTTATGAACGCTTTTTGTCATCTTAGAAATTTTAGTCTTCATTATAATACAAACGTCTTTACGAAATTTGAGATTATTACTGAATTGTAGAGTTTCTCTGGCGGAAGTATCCATTGTGATTTCATTTCGTGCCGGCACAGCATTTTCTAATCACTCCAATGAAATGTTAAGTACAGACCTAACAGTTTTACTTACAGTCACGTTGATTTCATTATCTGAAGGCTTAATTATGCGCAAAATTCGACCAGCAATTTTTGAAACAGACAGATTTGCCAACAAAGGGAGCCATTATAACTTCAACCGGTTTGGGAGTCTCTGAAGGCCTGTCGCATTTTGGCGATATTTTAACCTCAAATGTACTCATTTTTAATTGTCGCTTAGAGTGCACTAATAATTACACAACCACAAATTCAGTGCAATTTGTTCTTTCTTAATAATTATTTGCTAAATATTATTCACAGTTCTCTTTGTTGATAGTAAGGCACGCAAAAAAAAAACACTAATGCCCTTTGTCAGTTTTCTTTTTGTTCAATTACTGCTGGATTATATATAGCTTGCACTTGCACTTCCAAGATTGCTTTTAAAAGAGCTGCCGGTAAAGTTTCGACAGATAAAGATCGGAATATGACTTGACTACCGTCGCGTATTATTGATATTGAATATTTTTTAAAATAGGAAAATTTTTAACGAAATTTATTGACAAACAATAAAAAAGCTGACATAAAAATCGCAGTAAAAAAAACTAAAAATTTATGGACTTATTGTTTCCTTTTGCTCAACGGGCAGCCACTAAGGACAAGATTGCTTGCATTCTTTTGCCAAAGAAAGAAGAGAAAACGCAGAAGAATTCAAAGAAAAGAGAGTTGACCATGTGATTTCGGCAAAAAGAAAAGGTAAAGGATAGTTGCGTTTCATGTTATGAGTTATATGTTATTTACTCGACTATTAAGTGTTAAGTGTTCAGTTTGTTCTTCGGGAGTACTCTTCGATATGAATTAGAAAAAGTCTTTAGTTAAATATTGCTTAAGATAGTTAATTAAATAATTTAAAAAGTATTTTACAAGAAAACTTATGTAAATGGATCAACAACATTAGAATTGACTTGATTTAAAAGAAAGAAGAAGAAAAATAATTAAAAGCATTAAAACAAACATCATTGCGCGAAGCAGCTTATTGCAGAGATAAATAAACTATTCAAGGTAATTGTAATAATAAAAAGAAAATTGAAAGACTAAAACTACGCAAATAAATATAATAACGCCTAAAAATCATTAAGAGAAAGAGAACAATTCTGATCTTACAACCATGCATAAGAGAACGTTAATTTAAAAGACAATTGCTTTAGTTGAATATTCATATACTAACTGTGTTTAAAATAGGAACTAAACTGAATGGTTCGAATTCTTAAACTCTTAAATGCAACATGTAATAAGCTATTGGCTTCCGTCGAAAAAGTGTGATGGATGTCGTTTAGCAAACGCTCTGTGGATCTGTCGTTTCTCTTGGTAACCAAATTGGCCGAAATTGGAAAAGAGCTGTAAGCGATAAGGAAGACTGATTGATTGGAACTTGTTTTCAATATCAGCTTCTCGATGCTCGATTGTTCATATGGCTGCTCTATATGATTCTTCAACGACCACATAAATCTATTGGTTTTAATCGTGATTGCATTTTAATATGATTATTAAATGATTGGGGTCCATGATACAAATACGTTTCGTTTATATTTCATTTTATTTGATTTCGAATTCAGCTACAAATTAAATACATTGAAATTAAGTAACTAATTTAAACATATTTAATTTGCATTGTTTCACAAGATTAAATTAAGAGAAAGAAATTGACTTCAAATCTATATCTAATGGAAATATCAAATGAAAAGAAATGAATGAGTTGTGTTCGCATCCTACACTGGAATGCTTACAATGAGCGTCGAATTGCGTATGTATCACTAACCGAAGCCTGCATGAAATAGTTGGACAATCTGCTGTTTAAACATCTCATGCTCGTTTATGACAATACATGACTTTGTTAGTTAATTGTCATTGTTTTGGTTCGACATCGGCAATTCTTGCCTTTTATAAAGAATATTTTGTGTGATATATATTGATTATATTATAAACGTCATTCAAATTTTTACAAAGAATCCTGAATGGTTTAAACAGTCCGTAATTATATGTACATTGACAAAATTTTATGCAACGACAACTCCTTTATGGACGGATATAAATATTTAAGATAATCTCCTTTAAAAAGACCGAAGCATGTATAGAATCATTAATCAAATTTACTAAATAGTTGATGCCTAAAATAGACATAAATTTCTCAAGTGAAACTAAAGCTGTTAACAATAATCCTTTTTAACGGTGGCAATGAAACATAAACATTCCACGCCAAAATTCCTTAAAGTAAAAAAGCAAGAATTGTTTTTGGACTAGTTCAGTTGGTTCTACGTGAACACCATACTGACTGGGTCGTATACAGTTATATTGAATTTTGAAATTCTATCGACCAGCATTTAATAAATCTAAGCAGAGAGCAAGCTTTATTAATTGAGAGTTCTCTATGTAAATTAAAATCAAGTATAATCAAGTTATCTACTGGAGAAATCCGTAACGATTTGACGTGTTAGATCTAATAGGTTTGTGATAGTTTACTTTCCTTGTTGATCTTGTATATTGATACGATAAAATGTGCGATCTTATTGCAAAAGCCAAATATCGAAGAACAATAGGCGCAAACAGTTTCGTTAGTAGACTTATTTTATTCCACGAAATGACGGTATTCGAAATAATAATTTTGTCTTTATTTTTAGACGGCTAAGCTATTCTGAATTCATTGGTATCGCTTCTAAAGTCCAGTAAGAAGAATTTCTCGAAAAGTTTTGAAATCTCTGGACCATCAGAAGAATTTGATTCATTAAAGTATATCTATAGAGAAAAAGAGTTTTTAGTTTACAAAGTTGTGAAATATTTAATGTACGTTCGTACTTGACGTCAAGAATGTATCTTGAATAACTCATATGGTTAATTGAATTCAACCTATGCTTATTATTTTTGGATTATTTTCCTAATAACGTAGTTAATGCCTTTATGCTGTAAAGGGTAGCTTTTCGTAGAAAAGATTGTATGGGAAGTGGCTCAAAGTTGACCCATTCGCTCCAAAATTTTTCAGATCAATTTAGTATGACGAAATATAAATGGTCAATGCTTTTTATAGAGAAATTTTGAAAATTAAAATTTGATTCATATAAAAATATTTTGTAAATAATGCGTTACACATTGAGTGGACAGACATTGCGTAGACAGAACAGCTTAAGATTCAGAAAAAGATTCTGAATCGATTGATATAATGAAAGGTGCGGTCCATGTTAAGTCCTTTTGGTTGTTACATACATTCGCACCACTTTGAAAAAACTTGCATCGTAAGTCACGCGGCGTACAAATATGTACTTTTAAATTGCATGACAAAATTGTGCCGCAATCTTATGAATGCCCGTATAACTAAGGCTTGATTGCTACAATGTTTTTCGGAGTAAACAATTGATAAAGGGAAGTATTGATTATATTGAAGTCAAATACTTTCTCCTCTGGCTTTTACTTCAGTTTAAGAGGTAACGGCTCAAATTTTTCAAAAGAGAAAAAATCTTTTTATTGTCTTAATAAGTGCTCTGGACCTTCGAGAATATTTGGAAAAGAAAAAGAAGCTTGGAAGCAATTTTTTCTTGGATATTTTAGGGTTCCCTTTAAGAGCGCCACAGAAAAACTACTTGTGTCAAATGAATGCCTGTTTGAAGATCACTGTCCCGTTTTTTTCTAATTTCTCTAATCCGGTAATCGATGACTTTAAAAAATGTCAATTGGAAAGCATTTCCCAATAGCAATACATTGGGCTTTATTAGGATATTCGTTGAATGGACGTGACCTTGAGAGCGATTTGAAAGTTAAAAGAGTTTTTGCTAAGAAATTAAAAGTTTCGGATGAAGTTTTTGACATTAATTATCACTGAATTGTACATTTTTTCTGCCGTCTTTTCTTTTATTTCGCAAGAAGCGTAGTGCGAAACGTGCCAATTGTTCCTTCGACAGATGCAGCAAGAGGTCCCTTCGCGAAAAAAAGCATGAGCAGTAATATTGGAACTTGGATGTTAGTTTTGTGACTGTAGAGAAAAAAGTAATGAAACCATTTATTATAATAAAAAATATTTCTATAAAAGCATTTCAAAACTTGAAACTTTCCTTCTATCAAATTGTCGAACAAATTGTCAATGAAAACTCTTTCTTTTTTTATGTTGTTAAAGTTGTATTATACCTAAAATCGGCTTCCATGACGTTAACTACATTATTTCTTCGGATTTATTTGGAATTCAATATGAAGGCGAATGCTGTATGAGATATGACTGTCATACGAATGCCCGTTTGCTGTATGAAGCCATTCCCTCAATTGTTATGATGGTTTTTGGGCGATTTGATCAAACATATGCTGAAATACTTAATAACATAATTTTCATTCTCTCTTTCTTCGTTAAAACATAAAAGTCAATTTTTACATTTACTTACATGAAGTAGTATGTTAGCAATATATTTGCACATACATGCTTAACTGCAATATAACTTTAAATAAACTAGAATTTTTATAAAAGCAAAAACACTCTGGTAAAGTGTTAAAAAACAGTGTAAAATAGCGAACATAGTTGTAGCTATAAACACAGCAGGCTCCCGTATGTAGTGACAAAAAAAGACAACGCATACAGTGTACAAATATAAATATATTTGTAGGCAGTTGAGCTGACATAATAATCAAACAAAAGGAAAAAAAATACATGAAAACTCATGTTAAAAATGTAAAAATTATTAAAAGCATATAAATAATACATAAATTTAAATAAATAATGTTTTTTTCTTTCACAATCTTCTTACAACTTTCGTACGCAGAAGAGGGGAAAAAAAGAATTTCATATATGTATATCATTTGTTATCAGAGTAAATGCTTTTCCAACAATCAACTTTATCTGACAAATTTGACCTTATTTTCTTTTGCACACAAAACTGAACATTTAACCCGACATTGTCAGCAAAAGATTTTGCATAAAATTATTATACAGATTGAAATTTTGTTTTTATTCTTGAAAAAAAAAGAATAAAAAATAAAAAAAAGAAAAACTATCGTGTTTTTAAATACCTTCAGTTTTCGTGGCTGCAAATGGCATAAGAAAAATGAATATGACAAATGACACAAATGTGTTTTTCACGTTCCGTAGTGAGACGTTAGATGATAAGTTCCCCGTCTATAAGCTGCCTTCTTTTTAGAAAATTTATAAAAAGTTAAATATTTATTGATATCTTTTAAAGATTGATAGAATTTTTAGAAAGTTCCATTTTTACGTCTATCACACGTTTTCGTTTGCACGCTTTGCACAAATAGTAGATAAAATAACAGTTGTAGGCCGCAAATGTATTTTTAACATTTTGTAGTGACGAAAGAAATGCTTTGCTAAGCATTATCACGAAGTACGGAAGCATATGAAAATCCTTTTGAAATAACGTTTAAAAGATATTTAAAATAAATGTCTTTAAGCATTAATAAGTAGATTTAAAAGTGAACGTCAAATTATGCACCTCTTCGCCCAATAGACATTTGCCATATTGAGCTATTTGAATAAACGATTAAATCTTCTTAGGTTCCCAAGATTTATCGAAGCTGTAATAAAAGGTGTTGAAGCAAATTTCATATATCGCCCATAGCTTATTTTAGTTAAGAAATGTTGTAAATTTTCAAATTACTCGACGAGACCCTGTCTGCTTATGTTGCTTATTGATTGAAATACGTTTAAAATGTTGTGACACTCAAAACTAACCGTTTCGAATCATGAAACCAAAATGGGAAAAGAAATTAACAAATCGAGAAGTTAGAAAAAGAAGAAGGAGTGCAAGTCGAAAGATATCAATGGAGAAGAAATGGCTTAATCTAAGTGAGAACACATAGGATCTGAACTCGGCTGCAAATTAGTCATCAAAATGGTTCTTTGTATTTTATGTAATCAATTGTAACTAGTGCATTACGACAACGAAAGATAAAAATTGTGCAATAATGACTGGCGGCTTGATGCTCTAAACCAATCAAGGAAAGGCTTTAGTCATTTCAGTTCTAAAAGATTAAATACCTCAGAAAAAAAAGAAATTGATAAAATTAATTCATTAACAACTTGTGATATGATTTTATTACGCCTACGAGTTAAGAGTGGAAGTCGATTCATTTTGTTAAAAGGAAGATTCAGAAATCCTGCGAGGATGTATTATCGATGAATAGTAAATTCTGAAGCGAACTAAAGATATCTGTCCGCCCGTTTTGTTGTTTGTATTGATGTGAGGTAAATAAAATGTGTGTGAGGTAAATATTTATCCGAATGAAATAATGTATTAATATTTAATTAACATTGACTTCAAACAACGTTAGAAATATTTGCAAAGATTTTGATGTTAGAAATCAAAGAAAGTTCTGTCAATGCATAAGCCTATAAAATAACAATAAACTGAGTATATAGATTGTTTTGATCATTATACATAACCTACGACTACAATAAAGATTACTCTCTTTCCATGTATTCTATGGGTGATTCTTTTAATAGGTATTTCTTTGCTATCTACTAGGTTACCGAAAGTTAATTTTTTGTTTTTCTTGTTTTTTCGTACTTATTTCGAAAAAAATTTTTTATTTATTATTTTAAGAAAGCGGTTATTCGGTTACAGATCGATATTACTTTCATTATATTATATTTATTATTACTATATTGCTTTTAAATTATAGACGAAGTAAGGTTGCATTTCCCGTCTTTACAATTGAATTTCATTTTTATTACCAACGAGACAGTAAAAAAAATTTCACAGCATATTAAACTAAAAAAAAAAATGAAAATGAAAGATGCTCTATTCAGACATTTTTGACAATATTCCAATTAAATATTGAATTTTAATTTTTGCTAATTGGCTTCTACTTTTACACTCACTACGTACTGATCTAAAAAACTTCTTTACAATTTTTCAAGTTACTTCTGTTGGTTGTTGGTACTTTTTCCAATTTTCTTTTGATATTGACATAAATTATATAAGTTGCAAATTGTGGTTTATCTATCAGTAATTACATCATACAGTCAAATTACATAAATCATAAACGTTAGGAAGAAATCTTGAACTAAATGATGACCCAGTTTTAGCATTTGTACAATTGAAACTTGTTAAGAACTATGCAAGCATAGAGAAAACACAACAAGATGAAGAAATTGCTTTACATATTATTTATTAATATTATTAAGCACTAAGGAGATTTTATGCAATGATATGAAAAGTTTTTGTTCCTGATCTTCTCTCTCGATCTCTCTCTCTCTCTCAATGCCTCTCACATTTGTCTTCTTTCGATTTCTGTGTTATTTTATAGAAATTACTATGAACGGAAATAAAGAAGAAACGTAAGAGTTCATTAGACTTTGTTAATATTTAAGTCATTTAAAGAAATTTATGAAAGTTGTCGTTTTCATTGATTTTCAAATAATTTTCAAGAAAGTTTTGTAAAAACAAATTCATAAATAGAAACATATCACTACGACTAGCACAAAGCGGAACTTGTTGAAGAGCAGAAATTAAAGAATTTAATGAATTCCTTATACATATGACATATCCTGTTTCTTTCACTTCTACGCAAGGAATATAGTTTAATTGGTTGTACATACATGCATGCTGCTATGTATGATGAACTTTCAAAAAGCACGGAGTTTTAGTTCAACATGTTTTCAAATACATCATAAAACGATAGCCTGATGCTCTACCTGTATTTCGATTTGACTTCTCAACCTATATCTTCAATAATTTTTCTATTTATATGAAAGCTGAACTAGGTATAATATACACAAATAAAGGGATAGGATCGTTACATTCTTTATGAACTCTTGTTCAAGGTAGGGAAGAGAGAGTCATTTAAGCGATGTAAATCGGACATTTTTAACCCAATAGAATAGACGAAAACCAGAAATAAATCTAGAATAGGGCAAATAGAGCAACGCTTATTTGTCAATGTACAGCAATTAAAGATAAAAAAGACGTCGTTTAAATTACAAAAAAAAGATTAATAAGAAAAATGGATAATAAGCAGAATACACATAAATACCAAATGGAAACTCTGGAGTATGATAGCCCTGTGAGTGATGGTCGAGGATAAACGTTTGTAAGTTGACATACGAATCTAAGTTTATTGAACTAATGAAAGCAAAACGGCAGAGTGTCAGTGCCAGTTTACTTTTTTTTTTTGCTCTGCATTTTTATTGTGTTTTTTCCCCACAAATTTTGCAACATCATTAACCCAAGCTGTGCGTCTAACAATGACCCCCGTTAATCTTCTGACCCTTGAGCATGTTACAAATGTTCGTTACAGTATTTTAGAATAAAATAGATCTTGAAATAAAATATAAAATGACACACAATTTAGTCTCTGTTTAACTTAAATTTCACGATCATCAAACATGAGAAAGGTTATCAAAAATAATCAGAAAACTTTGATTGAAATTTCTTCTTAAAAGCAACATGACCTCTTTCTTAGGTGAACCTCAAAAATACTTGCTTGCTAATGAATGTTAGTTTCCTTTCTCAAGTTGCCTGCAGTTTCCTTTTGTTTCATTGGAGTGGTTAATACACAGCAAACAATTACTTTTCTCTTAAAGCGCGAATTACAAATTTACTACTTTGGTCGCGTTAATGCACATTTAACGATTTGAAAGACCATCACCACAGCCGATTGCGGTCGGTATTCGGTCTCGTAGATATAAATTTGTCATCTGTGAACAGGTTTTTGAAGCAATTAAACAGAAAAAAATAAACGTATCCCTCATAGTCTTTTCATTTTTGAAATTCAATCAAAAATATTGACCATGAACTTAGATGACACTTAAGAGACAAGCATTGCATTTCCCCGAATTGGAGAGAGTATGCACACACACTTGGATGTAAAGTGAGTGAGTGTTTGCATTGTAAACAGTTCGTGATATTGAAATGAATATTTGCACGGATCTCCATGTTATGAGTTTTTCGTTCATGCACAAGAAACATAATAAGGCAATTGTGCATAAATCTACAGATAACGTTGTTTGTGAGCCTATGCATAGTTTAACAACAAATGCCAGTGTAGTGTGATAATCTATGGCAATACACACGTCACAAAAATTTTAAATTGAAAAACCAAAAAAAAAAAAGAAAAATAAAAGACGATGATGAAGAAGGAAAACCAAAGCAAGGACAGATATTGATACGACGCATGGGAAACTACTTTAATATGGTTATGCGCTCAAACTAGTTTAAGTAAGTGAGTAATATTCACGCCAACTTTAAACTTTTGTTTGCTGTGAAAGTTCTTGGGTGCAATAGCACAGTTTTTTCTATTTCTTTTTTTGGGTTATTGTTTAACTTATGTCTTCAGCTAAGTTAAGGTCGAAGTTTGAAAGTTTAAGTTATAACTTCTGAAATCAAATTTAAAAAAAAAATTGTTTTCTCTACTCTTCTTTAACTTATTGATGTATCTGAGCGTGCTTGTGCATTACATAGCCAATCAGTTCATGTACGATAAGTTCAATTAAAAGTGTCAAAACCATTTCATCTATAAAGTGCGCTTTTTAGTTTTCTTGTGCATTAATGATCATCTTTACCATTCATTCCTTTTTTCCTTTGCATTGATTAAAAAGGTTAAGTGTAGATAGATGAAATTGATTTCATTCAAAAGATATAACGGCTTTAACGTACTGTACCTAATATTAAACTAAGAGCTGTTTATTAAATATTTTTTTGCATATTTTCATTTGAGCCTTCATTTTCTTTACGTTCATCTAATTGCATTTTTGACAATTTTAATTGAATTGTACCGCATTCTATCGTATGTGGAGTAAGTACAATATGACCCAGATATATGCATATTTATAACAACATTAAAAATCTACCTAGAAAGCATACCGTACCTCACATTCACATGAAACTATTTGTATAGTACGCTTAAAAATATGATAATAAAGAGAGCATCATATACGCATGCATATCATTCCCTATAAAATTTTATTGTGTAAAGTGTGGTTGTTTTGGCTAAAAAGCCACTACTATCCCTGAAGTTATATTACAATATTTTTAGTGGTTATGGGTTTCACCTATATATTACATGCAGGAGCCAGCAATTAAGCTTTACAGCAGAGATCTCCAGACTTCGGGAATTGAAACCGAGCAATACCGGTCGTATATATTATATATTATATATTATGTATTATATTATATAGAATCTTTTGATAATTAATTGTGAAAATATTATATTTTCTCAGGTGAAGCCAAAGAAATTTGAAGACTAAACCTTAAATTAAAATCTTTTCAAATCGCCCTCCTAATCTCTAGTGCCGCTAGGTCGAAACTATAATATAGTCAGACGAATATTTTTAAGGGCAAAGACCTGGTTTTAAAACTGAGTTCTGCGAACTTATCAATGTATAAGCTGATGGTATTTTTAGTGCTAATGAGGCGTTGTCGCATAGATCAATTCGTCTCAAATTAAATTTTCTTATTATATTTCACTTACCTAAATTTGTTAAATCCTAATTCGTATTAAAGGCATTTTATAAACCATACATATTTTGTATGCGTGTTATAAATTATAAAGCAATTGATAAAATTAATATATCTCTTTATAAAGCAAATGATTGTAAAAATTTGTTAAAGTTTGTCATTTGCAATTTATGTGAACTTATGGCAAACTTACGTATATAGAGTCAAAATTTCCGTCAATAAATATTTCAGTATTAATAAATTGGTAAATATTTGGATACGCTTATCGGATAAAACAGTAAGTGCGCATCTAAATATGTGGGTTTCACACATGGATGGATGCGCATAAGTTTCTAAAGTTACGTTCTCTTTATGATTTGGACATCTAGTGAAAATAATCAGTCATGATACCAACAAACATTTCAACGCGGAAATATTTTTTCTAATGAAAATATCGAATTTTTATCGAATGACTTTTCCCACTTGAATCGTTGCGGATGATGATGCGCTGTAGATATATCGCAGTTAGGAGGTTGCGGTGTATTGTTAAAAAATATAAAAACGAAACGAAAACGGGGTGCTATGAAGAGCATTGAACCGAAAAGCAGAGCTAATATGCCAAAATTTATGACATCATGATTTTTCAGTATGACGCGCGTTGCGCTTCATGTTTACCAAGAAAAAATTATCACTATTAACCTGAAGTGCGGTACCTTCTTCGTAATTAGCAGCGAACACCACCCCTTTGATTACCACCGATTAAAGTGGATACTTATTGTCTGTTCGAACATGGCGTCCACACTTATAACGATATTCAAAAAATGAGTCGTCAAATGCCTTTCCCGTATGGAACTCATATTTTGCCTAAACACAGATGTATTGTTTAATGATATACCATATTTTAAATAAACTATGTTTTAAAAAAGGTTGCAAATATTAAATAAACATCTAATGTACTCACTCAGATACCTTTAATAATATAAAATACGTATAAGACTCCTTTTAAATTGTGTATGTATTATATATGCGTATTTGATCAAGGCGATTTTTTAAGTCTAGCTTGATATTTCTATTTGGTTTGTCTGTTACTTGAAGTAACAATGAGGAAATTCCAAAGTTTTCTTCATTAGAAAATTATGCACAATACTAATCACAAATAGGAAAATTAAGTCAGGCGGGTTTATCTATACGAATAGTTATTTTCACGTGGTTTAGCAGCATCCTAGTCGATATCTACATAAAATTTCATGTGCTTTTCTGTGTTTTGAAAATATTCATACAAAACTTATTTCAGTCAAATACGACGGTGGCAATTGAATTCGTGGCGAAAAAGACTCGAAGTGTTAGAACAGTGATAGGAGATGAAAGCAAGTCTTCCATAATTCTGATGAATAGCGTTTAGCAAATAACTCAATGCGCTCAAATACTATCTTTTATAAGCAGTTTATCACGGTGAAAGGTACAACACCATGATATTCAATTAAAACCTAAGTTTACTGCGTTTCGATTACGTAACTTTTAATAGGAGCTTACGCAGGTATCTGTCATCCATTCCATTCTTAGCATAATGTTTCAAATGCCGTATATTAATTAATTTTTGAAGTTTTTTTTTAATAATTTACATAATTTTTGTGTCATATTAATTGATTCACATTTTCGCATCTTTATATTTATATGTATTATATAAAGCAATTATATAAAGCTTGCTTGAAGGCTGCGACTTTGGGAAAAAATTCGTGAGAAGATGCCGACATCTTGTGGCTCGTATCAGATAATTTAACTAAGAAGATTTTGCAGACCAGATGGAGAGAATCCTTTTATTAGAAGCGACATTGTTTCGATCTTCATTCTCTTTACCTGCGCACAGTTTAATAACATTTCGGCTTCTAGCTTTACGATTCTTGTTAGTTTTAATGGACGACCTAAATTGAAAAGTATTTATTTCATTGCTTTAATTGGGCAAATAATGTGAATGTACTTCAGCAGATAGATGAGCCGTCGAATTTTGTATTTCTCGATCTTTTAAAATTTATTCAAACTATAAAAATTCTAGTCTATTTAAATCTAAATAAAACTAAATTTTACGCTATTATTCAAATGGTTGCACAAGTTATTTTTCCAAGTGATTACGAATATCGACATCATGTTATGCATTCACAAAGAAAACAGCTGGTGAAAAGCAATGGTGTTTTAATGGAGAGTAGAAAGTATGAATTGAAACGCGTATTCACCAACATATTGTGTTTTTTGAATATCATGCAAAAGAATCCAAGTGGTTTTTCTTATAGTCGAACAACTTTTCTCACATTTTTCAACTCCATCTTCACAAATATAAGAAACATTAATGTATTTCACCGATAACGGAGCGGCAAACGATGAAAGATAGCCTCTTATTGTGTATTTATTGAAAGCTTTCCGGTCAAAACATAAGTAAATGATAGACATAAAAACGCACAATCCAATCATGTTAATATTACTCTTCTGTTTTATTTTTATTGTTATAGTTTATGTTAATTTTTATGTTATTTTTCTCTTGATTTGTCCTTTTTTTTCTAAAGCTTCAAATTTTGTATTCATTTGATATAAAAAGTTTGGAACTTCTGTTTGCGTACATATATCTATTTAAGTAGCCTGTTCTATGTTGTAACCACAGAAAAATAAACAACCGCGAACCAGTATACTGTCAACTGTGGAAACAAAACCATACCTTCAACTACAGATATGTATATTTAAACCATCATATACAATATGCTGACTAATCCATTGAATTATTTGTTGATGTTTTTGTTACCAAGTTGCTTATATGTAAGTGTTACTTTATTAACATATTAGTTATAGTAGCAGTGGGCGTTGTTTTCGTAATTATTGGGATACTGTTTTGTATATTCAAATACATATAGAGCTGGAATTCATATATGTGACAATCGTGCAATTACACAAATATATTTCAAGTTAATAGCCAGGTAGAGAGTTTTTAAAACCTAATTGAATTCATTAATTTATCTAATTCGTTAATTATAAGAAAATGAAATTGGAAGAAATATATATAATTTTTCTTGTCAGTTTTGAAGGTCGCAACAGGTGGCAGACTTGAGCGAAATAGTTCCATTAATTTTTTTAGCTGGTTCCAAGAAAATCAATGGGGTAGAACATTAACTTTGCTAGATAAATTTGTTCAAACTAATCATGATTATCTTTAGGAAAATTTTGAAATTTTTAGAAAAATAGACTTACGAGTTATATATATTATTTTATATATATTATTTATTATGTTCCCCACTAGCTGCTTTGTGTATTTCTCCTTGAACATATAATTAATTAATAAGAAGCGTTATAGTCTACAGGAACTTCAAAACTATTTATACCCTACACCAATTTTGGGGCTTTAGATAGATCCATTTTTTGTTATATTGTTCAAGTCAGAATCATTTTCTGAATCGATTTAAACCTGTCTGTCTGCATTTTTAACCGTCTGGCTGCCCATCTGTCTATCCATCTGTCTGATCCATCTGCTTCTCTACCTATCTGTCCATCTGTCTGCCTGTCACCGAACGCCATTAAAAATTAATTAATGATTGGACAATTTTTACGCTTGCTGCCAATATGCCGTTTCATTTGAAAAGTGTCTTTATATGAAAAAAGTTGCAATTTCCAAAACTCTTCGACAAAACTTGGGACTAGTATGTAAAACATCTCTCGTTTAAGAAACTTATGAAATAACTATTGAAAAATTTTAGGCCAGAAAATATATTTATTTGCCGTTAATTTTTGCCCAAATTTTCATAATTTTTCACACACATTTTGTGTTATACTAAATGTTTCTTTTTTTCAGTGAAAAATTTTTCAAATACAATGCAAAGCAAGTAACATTCAGAAAGACAATTGCTACGTGAGTGTTTTCTCGGTAGCCATCTTGCATGAACAATTCTGCGCATTAGACTTGTTCACACACCTTTGACACAATCTCTACTTAAAATAATTCAGAAAAAGGATTCTCTAATTCTTGAAATAGTTTTATTTTTAAGGACCATTAAGAATAATGTTTGAGTGAAAATTTGTTTTACAAAATCAGTAATTGGAATATGAGCTTAATTAGATACATTTATATTTATAGGTTACTAAGCAAGTAAGAAAATTATGGAGTCACAACGGCCTGCGCTGAGCGGTTAAATAACTTTTAAAATAAAACAATGAAACCTTTTCTTACTGCACCTATTAAATTTGTGATACGAACGTTGAATAATATATTTCATGTTCTCAACATATTAACTCAATATTTAACTAAAGCTTAATCAAAGTAAAAGTTGTCCTTATGCTTTCGCATCGAATTCGTGAATGTTATTTTCCGTACTTTCTTTAGTGGGGTGTAATCAACATTGCACATATATACGCATATATATAAAATATATGGGGAAGAGATAAACTTTGGCTTTTCATTCAATGTATAGATGACGGAACACTACAAGAACGAGTTGAAAAAGCACAATGTTTTTACAGAAAGAAAGAAAGAGTTGGTCAAGAAATTAAAAACTGCATTAGCTTTACAATACGAGTAAATATTTAATTTTCGTCAACAATTTTAGACAACAAAAGTAATATTTTCTCTGAACATCATCAACGGTGGCAGTAGCAGCAGCAGCAGAAATAATAGTGTAAAATCATCGTTATCAAATAAAAAAAATCAACTCACAAAAGTTATATTTGCTTTTTGTTTACTGGTCAAATGTAATATTTACTCAGCAAATTGTTTGAAAAACATAAAAAAACTTTCGGAACCTTTGTAGAAATATAATATTATTTTAACTACGAATATGCAAAAATACGAGGTATGAATAAAAATTTCGCGTAATTTTAACTTTTCTTAATTTTGTTTGTTCATTTCCAATATATGTTATTTCAATATTCACACCGTGAAACGCCTCTAATCATTTTTCCCTAACACTTGAGAAAATGTTGTTCCACCATCGTCTTTTTCAAATCGAATAAAGGACCAGGTTTACTTTTTTGTAAATAATTAACAGAACTTGTAAGAAATTCGTAATTTTCATCAAGGGGTTTTAAACCTTTTATTCCGCGAATTTCTGCAAGCAATCTTTATGAGATAATCGGATAATATTCCTATTTTAACCTAAGGCTTGGTTGTGAGAATGGTCTTCATGGTCTTTCTTTCGGCACTGACGCGCAAATTTAATTTCCTTCTTAAAATAGCGTATCCAAACAGCGCAATCATTCTAACAATTGTTGTGAAGATAAAAGCCCCAAATTCGTTTTGGAACCACACATAATTCACTTGTACGTATACTGGATCGTGAAGATTTTACATTTACACTTAGTTTAGGCAAAAGAAACCAGTGCAGTCGAATATAGGCTTGAACGAAATGGCAACAGTATTTTCTCTATATGTTGCAGTGATAAAACTTTTGACTACAATGCAAAGTAATTTAGTTTCAAGGTAATGATGAGAAGAGGGTTACTTTAACGTTGTTCTTGACCCCATAGATTGGGTGAACAATACCGCAATCTAAATAATCTTTTATACCCGCGCATACTCCTAACCCTCCAGTTTACGGCTTCTTGCTAATCCTGTCAACTTCTTTGGTTCGAAGCACAATTTTGTGTTTGGCGTTATGGAATGTTTGCCAAATATTTGGTGTCTTATTCTGCACTCAAATGTAATGGATATTTCAAACATCCGCACAATCTGCATATTTTATCATTTCTTGGACTATTTGTAAACACCTGTTATATGCACTAACAAAGCTTAGAGGTATTGATTTTTTCAAAACTTTTGCAAGAAATTGAAGTTTCGGAGGCCCTATGAAGTAAGTAAGTATTCTTGATCATTATCATTATTTGAACTGGTGAAGACATATCTGCCAAACTTGATAAAAACATTGGAAACATTGTTATTGAAAGTTGGCGCTGAAAATAGGTTAGATCGATCAAAGGTCAAGAAAACTCGTAGATTCGTAGGAAGATATAACTATCTCTTTCCCAAATTTTTTTTGGAATGCGCTGTTTTCTTTAGACAGGCGAATAAACAAATGGACATGTTAACATGGACTAAACTATGCTTGCTGTAAATCCTTGCGAAGACTTATGTACGATATGTATGCAAACAAAATATGTTATATATAAAATATATAATGTATAATTTATAATATGTAATATATCATATAAAATGCATAATAGAATATAAAATTAATATAACACATAGAGGATGCTAAGAGAAATCTCCTCTTCAACTTTGCTTTTCCAGGCAACATTTTCAGATTGCTTTCATTGCTGATATCAACAGGCAGACATGACTTAAATTATTCCTTTATTCACGCTGAGCATGAAGAGATCTGTATATTGTGCACTATCGACATTTCTAATACGATTTATCATTAAAATCTTGCGAACATGCTTTTTCAACGCAATCCTCGGATAGCTGCTTCTATATATACAAAATATTTTCAGCTTTTTAGATTTCATATTAAATTTGTCGGTTGTTTTTTATTAATGTGATTGCTGTTAATTTAGTTTTTATGTAGAGCTTTCAAGTACTTCAAGTACTACAGCATAGTAGTAATTTAATACTTTCCTTAATGGTTTTAAGTTTTTTCTTCTTTTCGTTTTTCTTTTATTTCTGTTATATTTTCTCCCTTGCAATTTAAACAGCAAATGTATCTTCCATTTTTTCTTTTGTTTTTTTTTTTTTTGGGTTTATATGTTTGATTTTTGTTCTTTATTTTTGAGTCCATATTTCAAGGGAGACTTCTCTACACTAAAAATATGTATTTAAATAAATTAAGTTTAACGAAGTGTACAAAAGTTCATATAAAACTTTTGTTATTTGCAGACAAATGGCGTAATTTTGTCATATTTCGTTAGCAACGGTTGTTACGTTTTTTCGAATATCTAATGCCTTCTGTTCATTCAACTGCTCCGGTTTCACTACATTTATCCTCAGTTGTTGATAATCTTGCTTTAGAATGTATTGAGTGTATACATAAAATGTTCTTGCAGAGCTACTGTTGCTTTCGAAAACGTTTGCAAATCTCGTAATTACTTTTTTACTTATTATAAGCTCTAATAATAGCGAAAAATTTATCATCAACTTGATTAACACAAAATTATGAGACAATTGTCGTTGGGTGGGCGGGACCAGAGAGACAGAGTCAGAGAGAGCTATGTAACGAAAAAAATAAATTAAAAAATAAAAAAGTCTGAATAGTACATTTTATAAGTACTACATATCAACACACTGATTACAGTACAGTATTAATATAAGTGTAAATAGGCCATATTTTTTGTTTTGTAAGCTTAACCCAATAAATCTTTTATTAAGTATACAAAATACTGAATTTATATTCGAGTCCTATCTCTATAAATAAATATATGATTGGTGGATATTACCCGTGTCTATATCCGGATTAGTGTCCAATGTGGTGGTCATTTTATACATAATTCGCAAACAATTGGATGAAAAAAGAAAGATATTTTGAATTACGCCCTTTTTTCTTACATAAGCTGTGGATTTTCATAAAAATTGTTTTAAATTGAAGGTAAAACGACCTAACTCAGAGTACAATATAACATTAGGTTAGAGCAGTTATGGCATCGTAGTATTCTAGTGCGTTATATATTATTACAATGGTTTACGATATTTACATTAGCCGGGTGGTAGAACTTATAGCGCTCGCTATGTCTTTCTTAATTTTTTTTTCACCATTACGTGGTTACGTGGTTATTATTAATTACTCAAAATTGTATTATAATCTGCAAAATGTATATCGTAAAGTTTTAAAGTGTACGTTTGTTGGGTTTGACTGTCATTATTGCGTACCAAACATCTTTGATAAATATCCGGATTATATTTCAAGTCGATATATCTACGGTTCTCTCCATTCAATTCAGCATCTCTATATATTGCATGATTTCAGGAGCGCATCCATCTACTGAGAAATCAATGCGATTATCTTTCGTTGGTGAACAAAATAAGGTTCACAGTAAAATAGATAAAAAAATGCTATTTTAAAATGATATTTTAAGATGATCTATAATTTGCTTTATCTTGAGTTTGAAGATTGTTCGTATTTCTCTTCTTGTCTTAAAAAAAAAAAAAACATTGATGAGATTCTAAAACTATCGATATAATGTCAAGGTCACCTTTTAATAATAATTTTATTATCAAAGCGAATATCGATTGAAATAAAAGTAATGTAATCAAATGCCATTTTGCGACGTTTTCTTTTTTCAAAAATTTCATCACTTCATAGAGGAAGACGGATTAATTTGACTCATATATATGTCAAATTTTAAAAGCATATCTATATACACACAAATGCACACAAACACTCACATAAATATATATAAATAAATATATATAGAGAAGTATATATGTATATACATATGTATGCACGCACATGTGGATAAGTATCCCTACGCGTATATCTTCGTATGCTTCTCTTATGACTTACCAATTGAGCATGTATGGGTGCTAAGGCTCAAGTCGTTTTGTAGTATTTTACGCCTACAAATATTGTAAACTGTTCACTTTTTATACACACCACCGCAACATGGAGTGTATATATTTTATCAATTTGTTTGTAGCACCAAGAGGAAGCCTCAGAGAATCCATAAAGTATATATATACTTCATCAGTATCAAATTTGGAGTCGGTTTAAGCATGTCCGTTTGTCCATCTGTTTGTATATGGTCTGTGTAATGTCCCTCGTCTTTAAATTTGGCATAAATATTGTGGGTTTTTGTATGTACTGAAAATGGGTGAGATTGATCGAAGATTGAGCTTACAGTACAACAACGTGAACTAAGAACATCACGGTTTTCAAAAGCAAGAAGAGGTTCGGTTCTTTGCTGATTGCTCATAAACTGCGGGCAAAACAACTACAAAATTTTTCACGTATACTTTATGAATGCTCCCGTACAAGACTCAGGCACGCTCAAGCATTATTAAAAAATATCTAAATCTCCTTTTGTTTGTTGCGAAAAGGTTTGCAATATCCAGAGCGGTGCTTCAGAGGCTCTGTGATGTATACGTGCTCTTGATCAGTATGAAATTCGGAATCCATCAATATATGTCTTTTTATCGATCTGTCTGTCTGTCCAATTATCCGTCAGCTTATCTGTGCAATAGCTGTGGTGAACTTCTTTTCTTATCGCAATAATCAAGATATCAAATTCTCCCGCATAATATTGTAGGTTGTCGAGGTTTAGTTTCTTTTAGAGTCTTTTTGTTTTTAACATGAAATTGGTTGCTGTTGTTGTTGCTTTCTCTATTTTTTTCTCTAACAAGACCTTATGAAAAAGTTACGCATATAAAACTTTATTCATACGAACATAATTATTGGTATTGATTTTTCCAGAATAAAAATCCTTTAATACACTGCAGTGAACAAAAAGTAGTCAGCATTTTTTCATTCAAATTGTGCGATATTATCTCGTAAGTTATCTCCTTTCTTTTCACCTTAGCGTTCCTCAAAATCGAATATTGCACGCAAGACATATTATGAATGCTAAACCCACCAGTAACAGCAAACATACTATCGACGTAGTTATGGAATAAAATAGTAGTAGTCTTATAAAGTTTTTATTTATACATAAGTTTACTTATTTGCCTTAAAATTACATAAAAATATTGAAAGTATTTTTTCTTGGATTTTAATGGTTTTCTTTTAAGTTTTCATTTTAAATTGGATTATATATTACACTCCGTTGTGATAATAAAAATTCTCTGTGGCCTACTCAACAGGTTGGTATAAGCATGTGAATTTTTTCTTTTTGGACTTTTCAAATTTATGATTATACGTTAGAATACAAAAAAAATTCATGTAAACTCACGATATGAAGTTGGTATAACTAACGACTAACACATGGCTTTTTGTACCTCCTTGGTGCTGCTTAGAATGAGGCTGTTAACACAACTTAGCCCTTGTAACTTAATATAATTTAGTTTATAGCGGAGTAAAGCAAGCGAAAGGGAAAGTTGGGGGCAACAAGTATGGAAACGCCAAACATTTTCAATTATACTTTAATTTCAATTTCTGGTTTGAGCTGCGTTAGTGACTAGACGTGTGCTTGACACCCAATTTTCATAGAAATCTTTTGAGACCGTCTAGTTCTTGGGTGAAATAAATTAAACGGATTTCGTAGAGAATAGATTCACAGTAGTCTATTGCCGACAAGCAAATTCGAGATCGTTCGGGAAAGCAACCAGACTGACCGAATAAATCTTAGAAATCTTAGGCCTATTGGAAAGAAGCCATATTAAATTGACTGAATTGATGAGGCTTTGTGAATTAAATAAAATAAAGATACGAGCAACACTAGGAGTAATAAAGACAATCATGACCTAAACAATTAAAATTTAGGGTCACTAAGTAAAATTAAATTGTATTTTAGTTTGCCTACGAATTTTTAAGCGTTGACGCCAACGCGAACTAAAAGAAGTGCTCAAATGTTCCACAAGATTTCCAGCAATCCAAACAAAGTGAGGATTCTTCACCGATTAAAATATCAAAAATATTATTTTTATTACAATTTAATTAAGATTTTTAACATGAATAGCACAGAATAGTGGTTTATTTAATGATCGCAATAGCGTAAAATTAATATGTTTTGATTTCTTTAACTGTATTATTCTTTACGCTTTACTGATAAGCACACTTTACGTCTTTTGAAATAAAGCGTATACTTATTAATGAAAGTGCTACGTATATTAAACAACGGAAACACATTTGCAGACTCTAGAGAGAGTATAAATTACAATAATTCAACCATATCAATAAATACAAAGAAGAAAAATTAATAAACGTATACGCCATGAGCTCATTTTAGCACATG
The DNA here is from genome assembly GCA_000671755.1 of Glossina brevipalpis. NCBI lineage: Eukaryota > Metazoa > Arthropoda > Insecta > Diptera > Glossinidae > Glossina > Glossina brevipalpis. The sequence continues at coordinate 1,210,672 of KK351017.1, read as the reverse complement.
AATGAAAACTAGTATGAATTCATACACATATGTACGTTAATGGTTCAAGGAAAAGGCTAGAGTTAGAGAATAAAACTTATGCATTTACCAATAATACGCACATACGGTTTATTCGATAGTGAAGGCTTGAGTAGTATAGTGTACAGGATGTAGAAAATTTCAACACAATGCTTGTTTGCATGCAATAAATACCAAAAAAAACAACGTTGCCTACTTTTAAGTGCAAAGTCTTTCATTGCCTACTTTTAGAGGCTTATTTTCGTATGCTTGTAAGCGCAAATGTTATTAAATTTGTTAGGTACTAATAAATTTCAGATAATAAATGTCTTGCGGAGCTTTTTCGCAAGCCAGTATATTAGCGATGTGTACTTTTGATAATTTACTAGTGAATATATAATAAATAAACCCACATTCTTTCAGATATTTTTGCAAATTTCATGAGTTTTTTTTTTTTATTTTGAAACTTGAAAAGTAATCAATATACTTTTGTTTCAACATTTTCTCGGTTTTGTTTTATTTTTTTTTCGCTTTGTTGCACACGCATATGTAAGCTAAAATATTGATATCCTTGAGCAATACTTTTTATAACGTTGTGAGCCTTAATGGGCGCACATTATGAAATAATATTTTTTGCGAAAAAGCTTTCTTTCACTGCATTGTAAACCGTTGTTTATGGCTTAAAGAAATTATGAGCTAAAGATCAAAGTATAAGAAAAAAAGTAATGTAAATAATATTATTACTGGCCACTTTGTAACTCAATAAGTCGTATAATAAATCGCATAAAAAGAAAATTGCGTTAACAAGATACTTCGATTTTTTTATATATATCTTTATTAATGCTAAATATATTTTTATGTTAAATCATTCTTCCACTCCTTTCAAAAGAGTTTCGAATGAAAATGGTTGAAAAGCATAACCCAAACCTTCATAAAATTTGCTCATAAATTCAACCCTGCAACGATAAATCACAAAACCATATTAAATCGTTTTATAATAATAATAAGCTAAAGAGAATACGAAAACTTACGTACCAATGCAATCGTAAAGTATGCAGAAAAGCAGAGAGACCTTCAATCAAGACCAAAATGCCTACCGTTAATACGGACCAAAATATGAAAATTACATAAAGGAAAATAGGCCCAAAAATATAGCTTTGTATAGAGAACGACATAGCAAATACCATTCCCCACAATACTTCGGATAACTCTGCAAAAAGGCAAATAAAAAATTATTTCCAATTTGAAGCATATTTTCGATAGGAAAATGCGGAAAAGAAAACTGAAAATTATATTTGAAGACTTTTTTTAGTTCGCCAATTAGTAACATTTTTGGCGCCAAGGTGTATTGGATGATGAGGACTTTTAATCGTGATGCGTAGCCAGCAAATAAAAATTGATAGTTTTCCTTTTTTTTCTGGTCATTACATAAAAAGGTGAAGTGAAAGTCAGAGAAGTGTACGCATAGGGATAGGACGTGGCTGCTGTTCGGAAAGTCTACCATTCACGGTAGCAGGCAGTTGTAATAATCGCATTCTATGTCAGTTTTTGAATTCTGCTTTAGCGGCAATGATTTTTTTGACAAAAAACGACAAAAAGATGGGCACATGGGCTTGGTTAAATGGACCTAAAATATTGAGTAGACGAGGAATACATGTATCTTATAGGGTCATCTACCGCTCCCTATCTCTGTTTTAAAATATGAAAAAATATGTATTTAAATACTAGTAAATTAAAAACTTACGTGCATGAGCTAAAGACAAGGCCCATAAACGTAAATAAGAAGCTGTATGAGAAATGGTACTCAGCACATATTCAATAGTGTGTATTGCTTGGTGTATAAAAATTTCACTTATAGGTTCGTCATCATCGTCATGGCTGCCATGACCTCCTGAACTTTGATTTTTGTTTGCACTGCGGCTCTGCTCAATATCAACTTTTTCTTCGTATAGAGGAGGACTCTTTTTTTTCCTACAGCACATAAGGTAGATAGGTTTACCCAGTAACATCCACGGAATACAAGCTAATGCTATAATTACAAATATTGTTTGAACTAATTCCTGTTCTTTAAACAAATATTCTTCGCAACCCTCCAATGGTTCTTGATGTTTAAACAACATCATATTAATGAAAAGTATTAAGATGGAGGGTGCACAACCCGGTGTATTGGGTAAATGGTCCGATTTAGCTGAATATTTGACCCATTTGAAAAACATCATAAATACCATGTAGCCAAACAGTAAAGCCAGGAAAATTATTTGCGGCAAAAAATCCATAATAATGTTAATCCTTCTCCGGAAGTAACAGTCATTCACCAAAGACATGCATACGCCAAAAATCATGTGTAAAACCCCAAAAATTATCGATAGCTTCATTTTATAAGTATTCAAGAAGATAATTTTATTATCAGCCAATTGCCAAATGGGATCTAATCCCATTGTGTATACTCCTGATACATGTTTTCCGGGGTCCATTTGTAGATGAGTGTTATCAAGTATAGTTGAACGATTCCAATCCACAAACCAAGCAGAACCAAACACATTCATACTCTTTGAAAAGATATCATTATAAATAAATCCAGTATATAAAGAAAACAAAGCCATTAGCAATATAATGTAACGTCCGCTAAAGAAAATATTAAAAATTTCTCCTTTGACTTTACGTAATTGCTTTTCGCGCAAAACCATTACCAGAGCAAACGACAACAAAACAAGTCCGTGACCTAAATCGCCAAACATAACAGCAAATAAAAATGGAAAAGTGATGCAAGTATATAATGCGGGATTTATCTCACGATACGTAGCCATGCCATAAGAATCGATAAGATTTTGAAAGCCGCCTGTAAATTTATTTGTTCTAGTGAAAGTCGGTGGTTGCTCGTCGGCAGCTATTATATTCAAAAACGACGGTACATTACTCTCCGCTCTTTTAGATCCCTGATTTAAAGCATTTTGAACAATCGGCAAATCTTTAAAAGGCACCCAAGCCTCACCGATTAAACACTTGTTCGTGACGTCTAAGTTGAACATATTTAAAGTATGAAAGATCGCTTTCATTTTTTTAATCATAATCGACCAAGTGGCTAAATTACGGGAAGCCGCAATCAAAACACGACTACGATGATCGGCTGTAGTATTCAAAACCATACGTAAGTCCTGCAAACGCAAGTAAATATCATCGAGCATTTGCCTGCGCTCCTGCTGGGAACTAGGGCAGGGATAAATCGCTGCATGGAAGCCAGCACACACTTTCTTAACACGTTGTTTCAGTTGTTCTCCTTGGAAAAAGGCCACAAATACCGACTTAGAAATCCATTGGCCTGTCTCTGGATCTTTAACTAAATTGCTAAAGTCGCTACGTCTAAGAAATATATTTCCTCGCGAAATACGCCATAACATGCGTTCAAAAACGAACAATTTCTCTAATTTTATGACACCAGCTACAAAACTTAATTGACCCGATTGCTGATGATCCAGTTGAGTTTTAGAATCGACATTAATATTCTGAGTGTTGCTAAAAAAATTTTGAGTCTTTTCTAAAACTTGCTGTAGTTCGGTCATATCCAGAAAATTACTATTCAGATTTATAGCATTTTGACTAAGTTCACGCAATTCCGTTTCAATCGATTCGAGTTTCGCCTCTAAATCGACAATTTCACGTGGATTCGGAGCTGAAGGTTCCATATCTTCATCCAAGACGGGAAGAGTAATATTATCTTTTCTTAATTCACCCTCAATATAACGCATCCGTCGTTCCAACTCATCACAACGTCTTACTTCAGTAACGAATTTACGCTGAAAAGCGTTAACTTCTGCGTTAAGCTGCAAAAATATTTTATATGTAATTCTTATTTGCGTTATTTTTGGGAGCAGTCCTTACTTACATCACGGAACTGAACGCAGCCTCTTTCCCCTAACTCGTTCACGGAAGTATAAGCTGCCTCCGGTTGTATAAACATTTGGCATAAAGCCATCTCTTCGCTACGAAACATGTCGCCCATAGCGCTCAACAGAATTTTATCTTTGACAAAGGAAAAGAAAAGTTTTAAAACGTCCTCCGAATGCTTATGTTTTACTAGTTATAGAAATACAATTATAATCACATTTTTATATAGGTAAACAAAAAATAATCGCTCTGTTATTTTTTCTTTTTTCTTTTTTTAGTTGATAGCATACATTTAATACCCTTGGAACTATAATAAATTGTTATACGCTGAACGCTTTTATCTTATCATCAGTTATCTAACAGGCTACTAATGTAATTTTATTGCTTTATAATAAGCGATAATAGTTTAATGTGTATATGGGTGGAAGATTGCGTTAATATAAACGGCAATTTTAGCACGTCTGCAACTTAAAAGATAAAATCGCTCACACAGAAATTGCTAATTATGGTGATTAATGAAAATTTATGTTTCTAACGGTTTGAGAAAAAAAGTTTATTTTGAACAAATCAAAAGCAAGAACCTAACAACAACAACGGAAGATATTCATAAAATAATACGGAACACAACAGGTGAACCGAGGCGTAACAATTTAATAATAACATTAAATTTTTGACGTGCCGTTTAAGAATTTACAACTATTTTGATGTAAATAATTCGGGGCGTGGTGTAGAACCCTCATTGTGTATAGCTACGGCGAAGAGAGAGGAGTTCATCAACATCATAACCCTATCCGTTTCGACAATTTTTTTGATTTATGATAATAGCAACTTTAAAGATGATTGTGTAGCGCTTAAAAATATTTCTACAAAAGACAATAATCTGAACAAAGCTGAAAAAAACTATCCTCAACCGGAAAATTTGCCTACAAGTAATAGAACAAAACTATATGAATCTTTTGAAGGTCGCTTTTCATAATTTAATTAAAAAGAAGATAAGATTCAAAACGTAACATAACATAAATTAAAGCTAATATTTTTGCTAAGAACAAAGTTGGTGTTTTTTATTTATGTCCCCATGTGTATCTACATCTTTTTATTACGGTTGTAAAGAAATTACTTTTCAATGCAGTTTCGATATCGCAAAGTTTTCTAGCATTCTTTGCTTTTCGATGCGTTTACGTTTCTTTTGAAAAACTTTTAAATGTTTTCTAATAAAATGTGATGTCAATTTCGGAAATAATTGGTCTTATTACATTACATTAAAGTACATAACAGAAATTTTCTTAATGTCTATAATCAGTTGAATCAAAAATGAAGTGACAGAATAAATAAAACCCCAATGCTATTACAGCGCATTATTTTACGCGATTATCTTTTGCTATTTCAATCTCGCATCGTCGAAAAACATCAGCAGTTACTAATTAAAAAAATTGTGACCATAAGTCATTTTTTACAATTAAATAACGTACGGTTTACGCAGAGCTCGAAACCGTCTGACATTGCTTTAAAAACATATGAACAAAATTCGCTTTATCCTATTAGATTCTTACACACAGAGTATTTTCCACAACACAAAGAGAACTTTTTTAAAATAGTGTATTCCAATGGCACCAATTATTGATGGCTGCGTAGATTTGAAAAGTACAGACTACAGTGGCGTTCTGTCAAAGGTGCGCGGCAATCAGACAACGAGTGATTGCATTGAAATTGACATTCAGTTTGTTATATCGCCAGATAAACCAAAGCCTGCTGGCAGCATCTTGGAACCGGCCGTATTGTTTCAATCTCCACAAAGTCTCAGCTGAACTGTTTATTCTCCAACATTGAGGAGAATTAATAAACTTCTTCTATATGTCTTAGGGAAATTTGTAGTCTTTTTATCTGTTTATTTTAATTTCTTTTTCCATTTCTGAAGCGGTTTCATTCAAAAAAGACATGTGTCAAGTTCATACTTCTTAATTAAGTAAACTTTTTTTCTCTATATAAAGGAAGGATAGGAAAGAAGTGGCAGCAAACAGAACGAATCTTTGCCTTCACATGATTTTAAGAAGTTTGTTATTTAAAAGCGTTGACCGAGTCGATTAGATTGGATTTCGTTATTCATCTTTAATTGAGTTTCATACGAGAACACGTCACATCTTTCCGATATTTAGGTTTCGTTTATGGCGTTATCCATTGTGAAGACAGTTACGTTCTATTTCATATTTTTTTGTAAGTTCGGCTAGGCTGCAGTTAATTTTTATTGAAACTATTTTTTCTAACATTAATGGACATTCTAAAGCTGCATTATGTTCTTTTTTTTCTTGTTCTAATTGTAAAAGAAATCCACATGATAACTTCAAACTTTGCCTACTATTTGAAATTTAATAATCTTTTTACATTTTGTAGGTCTTTATTTTTTTTAAATAAGTAGAATTTAATTAATTTACGTAAGCAATGAAACCTTTTACTTGTATTCGACTCACTATCTCGCAAACGAACTCGATTCCGTTTGTAAAAGTTAGAAAAGCCCTTTATGGGCTTTACATAATCATAAAATTCTGAAATTTAGGTTAGGTGCCTCGTGCTCGTTCGAAATGAAAGCAAAAACTCCCACTATATAAAATGTAAATGTAAATAAATTTCACTTTTTAATTCACCTATAACCGGAGAAGTTTTTACAAAGAATTTTTCTAGAAAGTTTAGTGAAGGCAGTAAAACAACTTTTATAGCACAACGACTAATAATTTCAGGTACTAAGTACGAAAACAGTAGTTTGCTTGCAAACATTCGATTTTGTTTAGTAAGATAGACTCTTTCAAGGGCGAAACAATCAGTCCAACAATGCCTTGTTTTATGGAATGACTTCATAAAGCCATCGAAATAGTCTTCGATTTCCGCGATGTCTTTTTGGTTGGTCCAATTATTTCTCCTTTTGGCAATAATTTGAGATATGCACAGAAAATGATAGTAACTAAGGCTCTGATCTGGAAAGCAGTGAGGTGGGATAAGAATTCAAACATAATTTTATGCAATTTTGCTATTGTAGCAATTGGCTGATGAAGCACACTATATATCAAGCTCAGTTTTTTGTACAACAAATATCAATGCAAAGTACCTATTTGGAGACCAACTTTTCTTGCTTTTATGCCAAGTGCTAAATACACAGCGTTTTGATATCTTTGAGATGAAAACTATCTTTTGTAGCTTCACTTTTCGTTTATCGAGAATGATGTTCTGGCCTTTTATAAGGTTTCTATTGCAATCAACCCTTTTAGGCGTTTATACGACTTCATTTAAAACCAAGCAAATAACCGATAGATTGCTGTTTCCAACGAAGAACGACTGCTATAAATTTTCAAATCGGATTTTTCCATTGTTTGCAAAATAAGAAAAATGCAATTATTAACACCACAGTAGTTCGCAAGCAAACGATCGAAATAACATAAAATTTGGACAGGATTCATTCTGGATCATTTAATTATTAGTACTTTTAAAAAAAATAATATAGACATTTTCTTGTTAAAGACAAATTACGGGCATTATTGATCGATGTGTTATATCAAAATATACACTATATATATACACTATATATAAAAAATCTTGTTACGCAAAAAAAACATGCGTTGAAAATGCACATTTCGAATGTATGTACATTTTTGATTATTAACAGAGAGATTCAATATCCGTTCCTTTGTCTGATTGTACTTGGAGACGTGAAAACTGCGCTCTTTCAAACAGAAGGCTGTAATTTAGCTCATAGACACTAATAATCTTTAATTGCAATCGATAAGAATGAAGAGATATTTGTTAATACATATTTTTATTCCGTACCCTTGTTAGAAAATAAGAAACAAAAGAAAAGCTTTTTTTAAATTTCAAAATGTATATACTTTTTTTTAAATTTTAACATAATTTTAATATATATAAGTTTTTTAATATAAACGTTTCAAAAGCGTAATCAAGAGTTTTGCACTGTGGTCGGAAAGCTTTTGACCACTTGGTACAATTTGCAATTAATAGAAATGCCAATTATTGTCAATTTAATTTATTAATCCTTGGTAATAAATACATAAACTGTCGTAGCGATAATAATTGTTATTTTATCAAGAAGTGAAGAATAATAAACGAATAAAATGAATACAAGCAGTTCACCGACTTAATAAACGTATCGCTGTGAACGGTGCGGTGTGTGCTATGGTGCTATTAGTGTAAATTCGCTTATCAAGACAATAGGGAATACAATATTAATCAATTTATTGCTTTACTTGGTTGGTTGCGACATGCTTAAGTATCCAAGGCGTCATGTGGTTTTAATTTACGCGTATATACTATAGAAAAAGGTTTCGGTAGATACAATGTCAAATTAATATTATCACTTAATGATACATTTAATTATTTAAATTAATAACTTATTAATGAAATATCTCTTTGAAATTCAATGTAAGAATTTTTTATTTTCTTTAAAGTATTTTTAAAAGAAATTCAAATTTGTGTATTGCAGTTAATTGCATTCAATTAAAAAATTTTGGCATATGTCTGCATTAACATGTAAGCCCATATTGTTGTCCATGTTACCTATGTATTTGGCTGTAAAAACACGATAGAGGAAAAAACTTGTCAAAGTCTAGATATTTCGATACGAAGTTTCAACAAACTGGTTAACTTATGAGAAACAAATATTTCGAAGATTAGTTGGTCTAATTGCACTTAATATGCTAAGAAGCATAAATATATAAAGTAGGCAAAGGTTTTCAAAGCTAATGCCTATTTAAGTTCAAGCATTATGCACGATTGATATCCTAAAAATTAGGCACAAGATTATTACCACAAAACTAAGGAGTATATTTTTTTCTTATCTTCCAAGAGAGACTCAATCTATAAAAAACGCAGGAAGCCATCGTTGACATCACAGTTATATAGATATCTGGTGTCTGAAACTTGTCTAGTATTCACTTTTCATGCAAAATGGATTTGATCTCTAAGATTTGGTAAGTATCAAGAACATCATAGTATTTTAGTTTAAAACATTAACCTTATAGCTACTACGTCAAATAAGCATTAGATAGGTTCGGATAACATTAGATAGATTCTTGTCTTGAACTATTCTGTAGGTATTGCCTTTTTTTTGCAAAGTGTAATATAATATTAACTGAAGCGATATTTTTTGCTGACTCATTCCTAACCACATATATTTTCCTATTAAAGTTCAAAACAAATGTATCCTTTTTGTAAGTAAGTTTGTTGTGTGTGTATTAACTTCGGAGTAGGAAAGAAACAATGTATTTTAAAGTAATAATGCAATAAAATTATCAACTTTTTCTCTTTTACTTTTTTGAAAAGGGACAATTTTTTTATTTAACTTGTAATAAAAAAAAAACATTCATAAATCATGAGTTAGTTCTGTACGCAAACTTTTAGTTTTTAATTACTTTCTTTGTGAGTTTACGTAAGTAATAATACTAATGATCTCTTACATTTTTTGATTTATTATTGATTATGCAAAGCTTTTTAGGATCGAGGTCATATATCATAACAGTTTTTCTATTAAAAGCTAAACTTCTGTTTCCTATACTTACAAGTAAAGGAAAGCGTTGTACAAATTGCGTTTATACTCGGGGAAGAAATATGCAGTTGTAATCCTCTGAATAGTATATATATATATATATATTTGTCTATCCAATCGCGATTTCATTCCCTCACATCTAACTATCTTCTTTTGGAATTCTCATAAACATAAACCTGGGGAAGAGAAAATAAAACAGAGAAGTGAACGTCCTCGGATTTACAGTGGGCAGAGTCCCAAAGCTTAAGATAAATACAATGCTTCATATTCATATAAACCGTTTCTAAACATATATACAATTGAGCTCAATTTATAACAGATATACGAAAGTGTCTTTGCCGTTATACATATCTGGTATCTGAAATTTGCTTAGTATTCAAGATTTGATTTTTATGCAAACTGGATTTGATATCTACTATTTGGTAGGTATCAACAGCTTCGCCCTAATCGAAGTATACTTTTCTTTTATTATTTATTTAGTTCTTCAGCAGTCGAGGAAACTCATTTGTCATTGTTGCAGATATGCTGGCTGTGTATGAAATGCACTAAGAAGAAAAGGAGATGCTCTGAAACTAAGAATTCTCTAAACGTATTTAATATACGAAACGCGTAGAATATTTTTTAAAGTTGTATACGTACTATATACTTCGCCAAGAGAGTTTTCAGCATCATTTATCACCAATTGAGTTTAAATGTACTCACATAGAATTATAAAACATTCAAGAACAATGAAAAAAGAATAGAAAAAGCTTCTACGCTTTAAAGGAAAAAAGAAAAAATCATGTTTTTAAATGTACCCTTTAGATTTATGGTAAATAAACGATATAAATATAAAATCTAAAAATTTAAATTAACATTAAAAACTCGTATATAGTAACAAACTTTTGATATGTTCATTCACCGGTAGCAGCTGCATTTTTCTGATGTATTTATAGTTCATTGTAAACATTTCACATAAAGACAAACACACACACACATAATATATTAGATAACCAATGAACTGTCTAAAGCGAATGTTTGCTATTCATTTATCTAATCAACACCTCAAACAGCCATAAACTGCTTATTTAGACAATATTTTCGTTTACCGAGTATTGTGGTCTGTAAATGACTCGATTGAATTCGGTGCTTGTGTGCGTAATGGCCATGACGTCTCCTAAGAATTTTCTATTATTTTGAAATTAAAATGAATGAGACAAACGCATCCTGAACAGTAACTTTGTTGTTTCGCAATATTTTAAGTTATAGTAATAGAGAAGGTTTTTCTATTTGTTTTTTAAACATTACTCATACTCGTTTGGACGGTTTTCAATCGAATTACGTTTGGATATAAAGTGGCTTTTAAACTTTATATTATTTTTCTCTGTGTTTCAGGTAATAGAAGAAGCTTGTCGATTATACAGACGCTTTAGTTCTTATTTTTCCTTTCATCATTTACAAAATTTCAATATTTGGAACCTACTCTACTCTGAAAAGCTTAAAAATGCTTCTCAAGTAAGCGTCCAATTAAAAGCGGCTTTTCTCTAGCTAAACTATAGTATAGAAACGAATAGAGATCTTCTAAAGATCAATAGGATTTCTTCTCTATTCTTGCTGCGTAAGCAATTAACTCTGTGGTGAATAGTTTCGATATGAATATCGATAAAAAAAACTTACTAATAATAGCGCAAATACTGTCTGGTTTGAGCGCAGAATCGTTTTGATATATATATATATATATATATATATACATATATATATATATATATACATATATATATCCTCCTCTTTCTGTCTTTTTCTCTCCCTTTCTCCTTCTCTCAAGGATTCGAGCTGCCTGAAAACGAATAAAAAAAACCGCAAGCAACCTATTCTTTTGATCGCTGCCAAAATGATTTCTTTCCTCTCGATTGACTTCTATTTCTTTTTACCATCAATTTTTGTTGCAAGTTATACTCAAACTTAATGATAAAGAAACTTTGCCACATCGTATAGCATGTCATAAAGCGATGAAAAAGCCTTGTAGGACTGTTTAATGATTCCGCACTTAAACACTTAAGTAATAATCTAGAAGTTTAAGAGCTAAGAGAAGCTAAGAGGCCGTAAGATTAAGGTCAGGTGGTCACTAAAATTTTTGTGTTCCCGTTACTTTGTGTAAAGGAACAAAATCTTTCTAGAATATTAATAGTCTATAGACAGGTAGCCAAGGATTCAAAATCCCCGTTGTAATTTTCAGCATTCATCCGACATAACCGATCAATAACGTGGGATAACATTACATGTCCTTCATTGACTATCGATGCAAAAAGTTTTGTGTGCATAACATGGGAAGCTCTGTAGGACGTAAGCATAACGTTTTGTCATTTCTTTTGATTCAGGACGAAACTTCTTTTAATTAATTTAGAAAAAATTCACAATCTATCTATCTAAGATCAGAATCCTTCAGCTTGTAAAAAATACATATATCTCGATTAAGTCTCGTATCCCGTTTTTTTGCCAACATAAGCACTGTCCTCCCAGTACAACGTATGATCTCTAGTAAGATACTTCGTTGACACCTTAACCGGTTAAGGCCCAAGAGACTTTACAATTATCACAATTAGCTGATAATCTAATCTAAACAGTAGATGGAACAGATGGAACGCGTAGTCTGAAAGTTAAACTTTGTAATTAAGTCTATAACGGGATGACCACATGATTGGCTGAATGCATGTTCATATCATGAGTGATTAACCAGTTGAACGGTTAGCTCCTTGCTTCGAATTTCGTTACATTCTTGGTTACTTACTCTTACGCCTTATCTGAACAATATCCGCCAGAGCTAAATTCTTTGAATTCTTAAATTAAATTTTTTAATTTACCGAAAATTTCTCCCGTGTACCAGATGAGCAAACATGATAATAAGTTTTTATATAGGAGTGGTAAATATTTTATGCGATTTTCTTTTGCAGTTTTATTTCGTTTTACTTTTACTTTACTCAATTCACTTAATATCAATTTGTCGTTAACATTATCATACATTTTCCATTTTCCAATTACGTATCGGAAACTAATCATTGAACGGTATATCTTCATAACTTGACGATGAAAATTTTACTGCGAAGGCAATGATTTATCACCTAGAGGGTATAAAGAACAATTCAAAGCTGTTATCTTATTACAACATTTGCTTTAAAATGTCAAATTAGTTGTTTTTTTTGTAAATCATTGCTTTTAAATTACAATTTTACTTCAACAATTAAAATTGATTTGACAATCAAAGGTTTAGTTTAGTTATAACGTTGGCAATATATGAGCGTTTGGAGAAAATAGATTTAATACGGGTCGAGCACCTGCGTCGAGCGTGGCAAACGTCTCGCTTAGTACTTAGCAGCGGTAAGAAAGCGCCAAGTATTTATTAACGATAAGAAAACGGCTACAGTGTAGAACCATATTTCAGTGTAGGTCTTTATTTAAGAATTGTTCATAAACAAGCGAAGAAACGAAGTTTTTGATCAAACTGAACTTTCTCTAATTTTTATGAATCAATAAAATATTTTTCTTATATATTTTTTTGATTTAATGTTATGAAATCTAGTGTTACTTACTTTTGCTTTCAGGAATTAAGCTTAACGTTTTCACATTGCATTTGAAAGATTATCAAATTTCAATAGTAATTATCATATATATTTAACTTCGACATCTGTCAAAAATAAGAAACAAATGTCTGCACTTTGTCGAATTTAGAAAACATATTTCTGTTCGAAACATTGTGCGATTGTGTTAAACTATTCCTGTCACCATTGAGTGGATAATATAAGCAACAAATCTACTAGAAGTTAAAAAGATAAACTATCTATTACAACAAATGCTAAAGAGTAATTATTAGTTATGAAAAAAGTTCTTATAAAAAGATTATAAACTTAATTCAATTAATTAAAACAAATAATTATCGAATCACAATCATTTCTATATTATATTATTCTCTTTTCTATTTAATGTTTGCCACTTTTCCTGAAGCCAAAGTAGCTTTATAAGAAAATTTATAAAAATGTATATAAATATTCTGTAACTGCTATAATTTTTCATACTTTCCTTTCTTTATTAGAGTTTTACAAGCGCGAATATTTCTCTGCTTGTCAAAGTAATAAAACTCAAACTCAAACAGTTTTGATTTATAGTATAAAAAAAACTTTTAAATTAGCGTTGAGAAATGAAAATAACAAAAGGTAGGAGCAAATATATGTATAAAAAAACACAACGACTAATACAATTTGCATTTTTCAAAGCAGCTGTGAGAATACAAATAATGAATGAAAACTTTTCAAAATAAAAAATTATAAAATTATTTTAGTTTACGGTAAAGAAATGCGCGGAAAGTTGGAAATGCCCTTTAAAGGAATTTGAAAAAGGGGTTGCTAAACTTTTTACGGTTGAGAGATAACAAAAAATATGTTATAAATAGCTAAAAGACAAATAAAAGAAGAAACATGATAGTCTAGTATGAGTTGAAACATAAATTTTCTTTTCTCTTCATTCATATAAATTAAATTACAACAAAAAATATAGACTAGAATGAAGTAAATAAAAATTATAGTAAAGAAGCGTTGAGATAATGAAAGTAGATCAAGTTTGTTTTCAATCCAATCAATACATATCCTGTAATATATTAGGTTCGGCCCGTGTAATGATCAAACAGTCTGCTTCACATCTCGCGATTGATTAGTGGATAAGTGCATCCATTGATAACTAAAATACCCTGACAGACGGACATAGTTATAGATCATCCTATAAAGCAAAAATTAACGAACTGTCTCAATTAAATACTTTAGTAATTTTACTTCAAATTTGCTTTTCCAAACTGACTAAAGCAAAGGAAAAACGATATTCACTTTAGAATAATTGTTTTCAAACCGACTTCTTATTTGCTTAAATGCTATATAAGTAACACAATACATATATAATTTTTGATCATTCAGTATGACGAGAACCTTTTAATATAAAAAGACAAAACGTCTTTGATGACATTTTTTACACTAATGAATGATGAATTCTTTTAACCACTAGCAAAGCGTATTTGGTGTTCTTAATATTTTTCAAGAAAAATCAATACAACGATCGAGTAGTTTCTGTCAAAACAAATTTCTAAAACGAATCTAAGCATGCAGGCAACTATCCTTCTGTTCATTCTTAGAATTTCTAGAGTTATAAATAAATCTAATTTAGCCTAAATTTGAACTCTTTGAATTGTTATTTTTCCATACCAACCACCTAAGATCCAAGCAATTTTCTTATATTTATTTTATGTGCATGGGTACGAAACATCCATCAGCTTCAATACGAATATAATTTTTTTATTTATTCAATGTGCCTTTTAAGCCTAATATTTATGAATGCTTGTAACCAGCCAGAAAAACCGCATTTTTTGAAATATTTAATCATTACTATCGTAGTACAAAACCAAGACATCACTATCATTAACGGCAAATAGCACTTGAAAAACATCATTCAAACATATCAACTAGGGAAACGGACAAGCAAATGTACTTGAATGTAACTCAAGAAGCTACGTAACAACCCCTGAGCATAAAACAGTCGGTAACGAGTAGAAAAAAACTTTAAACTTTCCGTTTACAAGGCTATTCAGGAGTTTGCTTAGTCATTGCTAATATATGGCTTTAGCGATTTGCTAACTTGCAAGAGATGCAACACCAAAAAAACACTTAAAAAAAATATATATATAAATAAGAAGAGAAAAAAAGAAAAACTGTACGAACCTACACTAACCTCGGATTGTAAGGATATTTTTATGCATTTTCTGTGAAAATGTAAAAAAAAAATATTAAACTTACAATTTTTCTTCTTTTTTCTTTTTGTTGTATTTTTTCTTTGCTATCTTTCATATCTTTACTTTTCATTGCTCAGTTGTGGCGGTTGAATAAAAGTGCGCATTAGCCGAAGCACATTTGCGTCGTCGAATTTGCAGCAGCATGAGTTTATTATAGAAAACTTGAAGCATACGTATATAGTTTTTTATGAATACATGCATTATACACATTAAGGTTTTTGTACATTTTTAGCGAAATTGTCTGGCTGATGCTCATCTTTATGTGCATTTTTTCTATTTTGTTGGGGTTTACAAAACTTTTAACAGAAAATACATTAATTTAAAAATATTTTATATAAAAACCCAATAAACCGAAATAGGAACAGACTGTGATATTAAGGTTTCAATTATATAATGTATATAACAAGAAGTTTAATAGTAAAATGTAGTAATCTCAATTAATATATTTTTTTGTTTTTACGTCAACTCTATGCCAAGAAGAATTGCATATGTTTAGAGTTTGCTCTATTAATGCAGAAAAGTATTGTTAGCTCATGAGATCTAATGAAAAGATTCTCCTAATGCCTTAAGTATCTGTAAATATGCCTCAGAGATCATCAAGTGTACAGATGTTGGCGTGGGCATGCCTATTTGTATGATTGTCTGGCTAGCATTTATTCGAACAAATTTATTAATCTCGCAGGAATGATAACTGCCCTTCTTATCCTCTTCAACGGTCTCAAATTTGCAGACAAATAAAAATTTTAGAGATAAATTTTACTTTTAAGTTCGAGACTTAGATTATCGACACAATATGCTGAAGAATGAAAAGGACTTCCTTTAGGGATTACATTTTTTAAATTTTAAGTCAGAGATTAAATTTTAATTTCAAGTCCGAAAATTATAAATCTCTACATTCTTCAATGGTCTCAATTTTGCAGAGGATTAGATATCAAATTTTAGTTTCAAGTTCCAAAATTGGACAAATCGAACAAATGATTCTCCTAAGACTTTTGAAATATTATACAGCTACACTGTTAGAAAGCTCACCTCTATACCACCATATGCTGGAATTTTCAATCGTGCTCCATGCGTAGCAAGTTACCGAAATTTTTGAAAAGTGTTTGTACGATAGACGATGTTGTCTTCATTTCGTCACTATTCCCAAGCTAGTATATAGGCAGAACTTGTTGCAGGTATCACTGCAAAAAAAAACAAATAAATTTTTTACCGTGAGCCATTATTTTAGCGTTTTGATGTCTTACCATATCCGCTTCGATTGCCATCTTTAACTTTTGCACATGCCCTTGGAAACGTCTGTATTTCCTGTGCCATTTACAGTACTATGGAAAACAGCAAAATTCGATATTATTGTTATTGCTTAAGGAAATGAAATCCAGTATTCGAGACTCTTTTAAAATTTCATTAACTGAACTCAATATATAAAAATAGAAGGAGCAGAAACACAAGAAGTTTTTTTTTTGATGAATTCTAATTCGTATCAGAATTTTTAGAACAGACAAAAATATTAAGTGGACAACTTTTTTTACTTTTTATTATATTGTACTTTAAATTATATGCACCATGGATAGGTATTCAAAATGTGAGAATAATATGTTGGAGGCTCCCATATTAAGAACGCTAAAAGTTTTTCGACATGTTTATTTGAGGAAAATACACATGAAAACTGTGTTGTTCTTGCAAATCGAGGCACAGCAAGAGGGATAGGGAGATAGAGAGAAAGAGAGAGAGAGAGAGAGAGAGAAAGAGAAAGAGAGAGAGAGAGAGAGAGAGACAGACAGAGAGAGAGAAAGAGAATTGCCGCTACAAAAATCGATATAACCTGTGAATTGTAAAATTATAAAATTACCTTGCAAAGGAAAGATCTCATCCTATGAGCAGCTGCTAAAAAAGACGGCATTGCTCTCATTCTAACTTTGAGTCTACTACAAGGCAACTTTTGTTCGAGATATATTATGTATACTTAACGAGTTGCTTTAATTTAATAAACTGTTATAAAACTTATATATTATTATTATTATTGTTTGTTATTGTAATTCTTAGAGACTAATAAATTGAATTCTTAGACTAAAAAAAAGAATTGAGCACCAGCAGCAGACTATCGGCGGTTCTTTTCTTTTAAAAAGAAGATTCTATACCAAGCCTAGTAGTTTTGAGTAGACATTATGTTCTGTGACTAATTTCAGGATGTCCGTACGATTAGTTGGTCCAAATGCGACTCTTCTAATAAACGAAAAATAAACGCAATCGCGAAGAAGGTGTTTTATTGTTTGGTTAAGGCGAATTCTAGCAAATGTTCTAATCTTGACTTGGTCAATAGTAGTTCGATATATTTCATAAACAAGGTGTGGGTTAACAGAAGAATAGTGCTGATGGAGGTATTGTAGATTTACTTTCATGATTCGAATTAAAATGTTCTAAAAAAAGTAAAGAATTTTGGATTTCATAATTTAAGTGTAATCTTAAAAGTTGTTTTATATTAGTTTAATTAGTTTATATCTTTGTTATAATATAAGAATTTCATCTGCAAATATGTAAAAATGAATAAATAATTTCTAACCTCAAAAAGGTATCATTATCTACTTTTAAAAGTAGGTCTTAAATATATATATATATTTTTTCAGGACTGAGAGCATTACTCACAATTACAATTTATTTTTAATTTTGAAAATTCATTCAAATAAAAAAGAATACAAACAGTTTTTATCCAATAATGCTCTTCCTGATTCCAATTGTTTTTTTAAGAATCCAAAAAGGCTTTTCGGTATTGAAAAATTACTGGAAGTTGAAGGAAGGTAAATCGGATGAAAAAAGATCAATGGCGGAACAATATAAATTGAGTTTTACGGTAAAAATGAATCGAAGAACCAATTCAGTATCTGAAGGTGCATTAGAGTGATGCAAAACTCACAAGTCGTTTGCCCATAACTTTGGCAAATAATTTCCCGCAAACGTGCCAATGGAAGGAATTTATAGTGAACTAAACCAGATATGCAAAAGAAAATAAAATTTTGCTACTTTTTTCTTACGGTGGTGCATTCTTAACGTATGGCTACTAATTGAGTATGAAAATCCGCAACTTATAGTAGTATTTATTATCGAGTCTAAACTACAGTTACTTGCCTGTTTTATGTATTTATATTTATATACCCATACGATTTTCTAGATAAATATTTATATTTTTAGTAGCCTGGAGAGAGAGAGAGAATTAACTCTACGTGGTAAAATATGTTTTACTTTCAGCATAGTTTTCCCACATATTTCGGCTTAAGTCCATAAATCAAATATGAAATTTTATGTTACAAATCCGCAAATATTCTTACTATCATACTACTATCCACGGTAAGCATAAGGGATTCATCCTAAATGGAGTACAGCTTTTCATTCCTTTTTCTTCTTACTTTTTATGTATTATTTACATTACTATAGTAGTACAAGATACACCATAAGAGATTGTTGTTTTGAAAGCGTGTGGCGTGTTGGGTTACTTTGCCATATTTGAGTTCAAAAAAAGAATATGACTAAAGATTTGTGCTGTTGATTAATGTAAGTGAAGAAAAGATTCATTTGTTTAGTTTCACTAATCCTCAAGTCTTCGGGTTTAAACTTATGCTGCAAAAACACTTTTCATAACTTTTCAAATAAAATGTGATACATCATTGCATTTTTTTTATTTTTTGGAAAGCTGACCGTTTTTTCGACTTATGGCGTCTGTCGCCATAATGAAGGGGTCGTAGAGAAATAAATGCATGTAAACAATTGTAGGGTTGATGTAACAAGTGCACAAAACATTAAGGCTTAACGGTGAAAACATCATCTATTTTTCTGCGAAAATAATTAGTTTTTAAAAGAATCAATAACAACACTACAATCACAAAAGGCTTTACCAATTATCTCCATTGGAGAATCATGCCTCTACCTAAGTGCCTTGCAAATTGAATTTTTTATTAGCGTTTTTGTGAAACATTGAATACATTTAAGTTAGTACGAAGATTCATTATATCACGTATTGATAGCCTTATTATATTTTGCAGAAATTTAATTGAATACCGTAAATTATCTTTCGAACAACTTGCATTTAATCAAATAAATTAAAACCTTAATACACTGGATGCTTGAAAGAGAAATAATTTTATACCAATGAACGGATTATTAATGCATGCAGGAGAGGCCTTGTAAAGCCGAGCAATGCAAATTTATATAAATTTATTCTCCATTTGAATGAAATTCAATATTAATTAAAAGGATGATCAATATGTAGCGACATGTGCTTGTGTGGCATATTAACGAATTGCAAATGAATTATATTTTATAAAAGGAATTTATTAAAATGCAAGAAGGTTAGTTATGAAATATGCATTAGTTAAGAGTTAATTTTACAAAATAAAAGCGAACCTTGAATGCCTACCATCTGAGTGATAATAAAGTTGTTCTGTTAATTGTGTTTACTAATTGTATCCATTTCTGCTCTACTTAATAATATTGATTAAATTATATATATATATATATATATATATACAAATTTGATACTCAGCAACTGTAGCCTTTTTTGCGATGAGCTACGCCCATTTTCAGACTTACCGACAGCTACCAACTAACGATATACCTGCGTAATTATGTATTTAGGCGTTTACTTAAATTTAATCTTATAAGTTTTCAAACAACAGACGATATACGGATGAATGGAAAGACTAACATAACTCCAAAAGAATAGAAATTATATATTTAAAGTAGCCTTACACATTTATTAAGGAACACCATTATATCACTATCATATGTGTTACTAGTCGTAGAATATGGTAAAAACTAAAATTTTTCATTTAATTTCTAAATACATATTTGCATAGAATGGTACTTCCAACCAACCATAAGAAGTCATGGCAAACCGATATCAACTGATTACATCATTTAATGTATGTATGTATTTATTTACATTGGGTTTAGTATAAAACCACCACAAAAAGACCAAAAATAGTACAAAATCAAAAACAAAAAAAAAAAAAAACAACCCATGATAGATATTAAATAAATGCACTTGTCATTGGCATGATTCACATCATTCATTCAGTCATTTATGTCATAAGATGCGATAAATTGCTTGCGTTTTTCCTGTATGTTTGTCAATCCGTCCCTTTCTCTTGTGTAATAGATAAATACATAAGCAAGTGTTCATTGAAAGTGTAACTGTACATATACATATTTACACTAGCGGACGTGATAGAGATGTACATTGTTTTATATATACGTGTGCGTGTATATCATTTAAACTAAACGATAACATCACTTTTCGTTTTTATCATCTACCGCATAGGTTGACATCTCTGTTTTGTACAGGCCAGCGCAACGAAAAATTTAACTGGTTTTTGTGGTTTTTCCATTATAAAGATGAATACAATCCAAACGGGGCAGTGATTGCAAACGAAAAGAGAAATTAAAAAGAGTGAAAAAAACGAAAGAAAAAAACAAAAAAGAGTGAAATAAATTATAACCGGCTTAAAACGAATAATGAAAACTATAAACGTAGAATTAAGAGATTATTGCACGAAGAAAACTAATTAATCGATTTATCGTTGATTTTGTAACTTATTTCAGCGTTATTGAGCAAAATTTAATGGTCTGTAGGATATCTTGAGATAGTAATTGTGATTTCAAAGAAAATTACTACTACTAAACTTAATATGCCCATCTAAAAGGGAAAAAAGTTAAGTTTATATAATTAGTTTAAACTTATTTGAATTTTTATAGCCAGCACTCAAGGCGGAGTTATATTCATTTTGTCAAAATGTTTGCAACATCCAGAAGGAAACTCCAGAGACTCTCTTTATTTATTTTTGATCAGTATCAGATTCGGAATCTCTTTAAGCATGTTCATCTGCCTGTCCGCCCGTCTGTCCATCTATCCGTTTGATTATATTTTTAAAGCCTGTGGTAAACTATATACTGGTGGGGAAAATATATGTAGCGAGTTCAGATTATTGCAGATATTGTAAGTTCTCGCACGCAGGTTGTGGTACTAAAAAGGGGTCGAATCATTCAAAGGACAGGTCTATTGTGCAACAATGTTTTTCTCTAGGCAAGTTAGTATTGAAAATTGGCCCAATTAGTCAAATCACAGGTCTGCTGTGCAACAGTGCTTTTCGGGGTTTCTCCCATTACTTACAAAGGCCAACAAACAAACAATAAGAATTTCCAGTTACGATCTATAAAAATGAAAGAAATCAGGCACATCCACCCAACATTATAGAGTAACGAAATTTAGTTTTTTTGAGTTTTTTTTTTTATCATCATGAGACTGGTGCATTCAAAGTTTCAATCACAACTAAATATAAATAATTTCGTTATATGTGATTGTTTCATTTTAAAAATATATTCGGTATTATTTTAAAGAATTTTAAAACTTTAAAATAAAAGACAAATATAGCAGATGTATAGTGGTTTTTATCACTGAAAAACTGCTTCATCATATTGCTGCAATATATTGATAACTTGAACACCTGGATAGTTTGTGTGTACTGTTTTTGAAAACGTGAAGTAAGTACGGAATCAATTAAGTTAAAGGAATAAAATACGTTCAAAAATTGTGTAACGCAGCTTAAAACAATGTATTGGCTGATTTTTGTTGGAAAGAATTAAATAGCGTCTTGTGCCTACCGTAGTAGTATCTACTTCAAACTATATTTAAAAAGATTATAAGTTAAAGGAAAATGGACGCAAACTTGAATGAGTGGATGGGACAAAGTAAATGGGAAAGATATATGTCTACAACGCTTAAAAAATGGAAAAGAGCCGAATAGATCCCTTTTTCAACGGTGAGCAGTCAGTAAAAGCGCCTACTTAACTCATACAAGACTGAACAGAGCTGTACTGGAAAGATTGGAAGAAAAATCGCTCTTCTTAGCGTTCAGCTAGGGAAAGAAGTTAATTAGGAGAGAACTAGATTAGAAAAACAAAGAGCCTTTCTCCGTTTAAAAATTTAGGATGGCAAAGAGAAATATAAATTAGTGTAATCTGTTGAGACTTCCTTTCTATAAATTGAACATTTTTCGAGTGCTACCTTATTTCTTAGCTCGAGATGTTCATGCTTTCTTCATATCTTTCCTCTTACAAGGTAAGCGAAATTTTTGAAAGACTTTTTACTAGAAAATTAATGTTTCGAACAGAGACGCTTAATCCTTCACTAAAACGACAAATATGTTTCACCTTTACTTATAATGAATGTTTTACTACTCAATGTAAAGTTTTTAATTATTGAAAGCAATTTAATGTCGCATTACCAAATTATCGAAACTAATCAAAATTCGATTTCAGAACATTACATCTGGGCAAGGCCATACAATTAATATTCAATGTTCAATATTCAATATTCATATTCAAATTACTATTACTGACAATTTTTTATTATAAAAAATTAAAAACCCGACCGTTTCGCCATATAAAGACCAAGGGGCTTTAAAAATTGGGCGATCTAATCAAATTTACATCGACTTGATATGCCGAGATGTTTATTGAAAATGTCAATATTTTTTATATATAACCAATTTTTAAAGAAAATGCATTACTTGCGGAATAGTGATAAAATCAATTTTCATGGAAATATTTCAAAAATTTCAAAAAAAACATGGAGACAAACAAAGGTAAGTCGATCCAAAAGAAATAATTCTGAATGAAATGATGTGTCCGTTTAAATAAAAGACTGGTCTGCCGCAAGTACTTCTGGGTGTTGCGTACGCAGGCCCGATTTTGATATGTTTCTTGCCATAAGTGATGTAGGGTATAATGAAGAATTTTATTCTGTTTATATGTGTGAAGAAATGGAGAATAAAATGCAATAACGTATAAGAAGCGTACACGTTCTGTGCTTTAAGAAGAGAAATATATGCACCTTAAAGTAATGGGTCCATAATTTTTTTAATAGCAGCAATTAAGAGAAAAACGTTACTTAACGGTTTAGCTATAGGATAACATAAAAAGCCTCCCATTTATTTATTAATTTATTTTATTTATTTTTTTGTTTGTTTTGCTTCTCCATTAAACCATTTCTACGTAAAGATTTAAAATATGGACAAGAGAGAATATAGATGAGAAAGAAAAGAATGTATTTTCATTAAAAGACAATCCCTAGAGATTTAAAACAATTTGTAACAAAGTAAACGTAAAATTTTAATTAGCACATTTTCGAGGAAATTCTATACGCAAGAGTCTCATTGTAACACATAGAATCACAGAATCATACAAGTTAAAGCTGCGTTAAAATAAACAAACACAATTATCACAAGTATGAAAAGAATATACTTCTGTTCGTAACTTAAAAGGTGTACCAAAATTATGTTAGTTTTTCATTTTAAAACAATTAATGCGTTTTCTTCACTTTTCGTGTAAAATCATTTTTTCCCCATAATACATATAGAATATTGGCCGAATAGGTTGATTAGTTTTGATAAACATTTTGAACATCTTATCCTATATATGGACAGCATCGCAAATAGCTAAAGAATTTTAACAAAATTACAAAAGCGAACCTAAAAGCAAAATTGTGCAAATAATTTTCTGTAATAATTGTTGACCATTGATTAATACTGTTTGATATGGTCTTAATGTTGTGGATAAATGTTACCATAACTTGAAGCCCAAAGGCTATTCTTATTTCTCGCTCCTTTTTTTTTTAATTGTCATATAGTGGCAAGAATTTTCAACGTTTGTAGTTTAAAATTTGTCAGGCAGAAGGACACGAACCAACGAATTTTAATGTTAAATAAAATTTATTAATTCGTTTAGGAATACCTAGAAATTTTATTTTTCAATGTTTTTTCTTTCCGTAGAGAATCAACTCAAAATAATTTCGAAACAAGAAAAAAATGTATATTATTTTGCGTTCACTGCATGGCTTAACTGTTTCAAAAGAACTTAATTGATGTATCTTAATTAAAATCTTTCTCTGGAAATTGTACACAGAAAAGAAGAGAAAATATAAATGATTTATTCGTCACTATTTCTCAGTTAAATACGCATTCAGCAAACGGCTTATGTACCTTTGTAAACACATGAACAAGATTATTCAAAAGTATTATCAAATTTATTTTCGAGACATTTCAAATAATTACTTACTTTAACGTAGAATATCAAAGTATAGTTTTTTCTTTACCGCTTCTATACCTTCATTTTAGATGGGGTCTTTCAACAGGAGATGTGATATGAAATTCCACATAATTTTTGAACTATCAACTGTTATTGCTATTGCAATGACATCTTGAAACTGACATATCATTAGAAAATTTTCACACTTTTTCGATGTACGTTAGTTGTTTGATTGATGGAAATATACCTACAAAATTATGATTTGAAAAAGTTTACAAGTAAGATAAGGCACATTTTCATCTGTGTACTTCAAGAAGTCAAACTATTTTATATAGGATTCCGAGAATCCAAAGCATATAGTCAAACATAACGAGCGATAGTTTAATGCCGCTTTTCATCTGGCTAAATAATTGGTCCATACTTTCTTGAAAAATCTACTGTTGCAACAGTTAAAGCGAATGAATGAAGTACCGAACGATGTTGTCAGACGCTGTGTTTATTTCCCACAGTTTGTTTTAAACAAGATGGCTTTATTGCTCTATTCTTGATAGACCCTATATAATGAAGTTCCTTTAGAAGAGGGAAATAAATTTGTTAATTTGTAAAACGTCACTACGCAGTCAATACAGTTACCCCCTGCATAAATTTCAATTTATGTTTGTTTATTGCTTTTAATCTAAGCAAATTCAAATATTTACTGAGTCTCTAGTTATACGTTGCCATTTTATTAAAGAAAATCTACTGTGAGCGTTATAAATACGAAATTAAACTCAATGCGATTATATATGTGAAATAAATGATTAGTATTTGAATTAAGTGAAGTATTCTTGATGTAAAAATGCTTCAAATTAAACAAGAAAGCAAATTTATCGATATATTTCTATGAGTTATTAACTACAATACTGTTACGGAGATCACAGCTTTTTATAAAATGAATCGAAAAAATGCTTAATATGATTAATATCAGAATTTTCCAAATGTTAGTAAGGCAAGTAGTGATTTCAGATGTTTTATTTGTCACTAACGTAAAGTTAACCAATGACTTGTTATGAGAACTTCTTAAGCAAAGTTTTTACTCCACTAAAGTGAGCTAAATCCTGGGCTTCAAGGAAAAATGTTGATCCAGTATGTTTTGTGCATTCATTGCATTAAAGTGAATAAATTTCTACAACTGCTTCTTCTAATTTTACAATTAAATTTTACAAACTTAATTAAAGAATATCAGGGTGAAAAGGTAATAAATGAGTTTTACTCAACAATATAAAAGCAATTCTTCAAGAAGCAAACATTTTTCTACTTTCTGAATACTGTATGTAACCGTAAGATAACAGAAATATTTATTCTCTTACGATGCTTTCAATTAACTTTTGTTAATGAAAGATTTTTCTTAATTTAATATTCTAAAAGTTTTTTTTTTTTTTTACATTTAAGTTGAAAAAATATATAAAATTTCCTCTTAGACGGGAACAACAATTTTTACCGCTTCGTGAACGATATAAATTTTTTTTTATTAATAATTCTTTCCTAAGAACTCAATTCTTTAAGTTTACTGAAGTTTCTTATGTATATTTAGAAAAAAATAGAAATTTTTTTAATATAAGTTTTATGTGATTATGTAAAAAAAAGAAAAAGAAACTGTTGGAAATAGACTCGCTGGTTTGTGTGAAAAGAGAGAGTCTTTCTCTGTTGGTCACTTTCTCTCTCCCTCTCTATCTCTTCCTTTTCCTCTATTCCCAATATTAGTTTTTTTTTTTTTTAGATTCCAATGCTTGTTGTCACACACACTAATTAAAGCTTTTCTAATTCAATTATTTTTCTTAAAGTTGGTCAAGTTAATCGCCATAAACATCATTACCCAAAGTTTTTCCATCTTCAAAAGCTTGTGTTAAACAATCCGTTGACAAACACTTAGAACAATTTGAAAGTCAAATTTTGTTTATTTCGATCGTTTTTGGCAGAGAGAAGAGAGCTATTAAAATAAATAATAAAACTTAAACATTAAAAGGAAATGTTAAAACCTTTTTGCGTATCTAATGAAAACATTTAAAAGAATATGAAAATTAATTAATTAAACTTCAGGAGAAACAGGTGTTTTAAACAAAAAAAAATAGAAATTAAATGGAAATTTAAATTTTATTATTATTATTATAATTTATGTAGACTACTTAACTAAATCCTTGAACTAAAAAAAAATAGGATGCACAAAAAATCGTAAAAAAAATTTAAAATTTTTATAGATTTATATAAATTTACAATTTAGGAAAATACGAAAAATTTATTTGTTTTAAAATTGAAATCATATGACCATTGTTTGTATTCTTTATAGAATTTTTCTTTCGTTTATAACATTTTTAAACTCCCGATTCGGTGGTTCTTTATGAATCACCACAGAGCAAGCATGAAACTAGAAGCGTTTCATCCACAACCATATCCATAGTGCAAAAACTATTTTATTTGTTTGGAATAAAAAATAAAAATTAGTAGGAACATTTTTAATATATTATTACAAAACTGCCTTGGTGTATTCTTTCTTTAGACACAGTCCGTATCGCTAGATCGCGAAAAGCGTAGATTTTTGTATTTACAATTTCTTTATTTACGAAGTAGTATTTACAATCGCAATTATTTTTACAAATTTTTTAAGAGGACGTATTTCTTTAACGCTTAGCTACAACTCTTTTGTTTTAAGCAAAATCCTCTGCTTGTAAACCTTACGAATATCACAAACTCTGGATCCCTTTCAGCTATACCTGTTAATACTTTGTTGCTGGATTTCCCGGCGTAGTTTCATTAATCCCATTCCTGTCAGATTTTGGGAGAATTCTTTGTCGATTTTTGCTTTCATTGACAGCCGCAAATGTGCCTTTTTATGTGCGCGATAGGTAACGCATTAAAAGGAATTTCCTCTCCATAGATTTTATCAAATTTGTTGTAATTGCATTTTTATCAGTTTCTGATTTTCGTAACAATATAATAACAAAACATTTTACTTTAGAATTTTTAACCACATATTGTGTCTAATCCAAACTTTGGTAAACATTTCATATATTCTCTTATCTCTATAAGTTTAGTTTGATAAGCCAGATCACTTATAGGCAAAAAAAAGTTTTTACTATTTTAATCGATAATTTGAGATAGTACACAAAAATTCCTCCATACGTATACGTAACATTCTTTTTTGGTGACTTCATTTTTCTGCCTTACACACTACGCTCTTCAACTCTATTTTTTTTATTCTTAAACTGTTTCTTCTAAACTGTTTCATTCAGGATATTCACGCAGGTTGTAGTTGAATTTCGAAACTTAGTCTGTACAATTTAGCAAATTTTATATATTTCAGCAAATACCACACGAATTTATGTAGAAATAATTCGAATATCTTGAACGGATGTAATAGACGTTTTCTCACTTTATTACACTACAGATCAAGTTATAGTGCACGTTTGGCAGAACCTTAAAAAACAAAGTAATGTTCCCAAATTAATTATTGCAATTTTTTACAATTAATTGTCACATTTCGAATCAGTCTAATTTATTTTAGAAAGAACTTCTTACTATATTGCAAAAATTTATTAAAATAACATCTTGAAAAAATATACATCTTTTTCAAAATGTATTTTCCGATAGATAACCAGTATAAAGGAAATTTTTAATTTAAAAAGGTTATGCTTCCAAATACCAACCATCGTTATATGTTTCTATACGAGGAGATCTCTTAGTTATTTAGAAGAGAACATAGTAAGGATCGTTTGAATTCGATTTCACTTATTAGAACTTGTCAGGATTTACGTAATCTATTGTCCATATCGTCAATTTTCCGCTTTTAAATCATGCAAAGGTCGAGTGATTATATTATATTCAATTTAATAACTTAGTAAAAAGAAAGTTATATTAATTAAATTAATGGAAGCCATTAATTAAACTAATGTGACCAGATTTTCATATCTATTTTATTATTACATCATGAGAAGAAGGTGATCTAAATTTGCCATTAAAAAATAACATTGAGAGAGATGACAAAATAGTCACAGGAAACTGAATTAATAACCCTGAAGCGATCACAATCAGAATACCATCGGAGGTATTCATGAATACCACGCAAGATTACATCTGTAGTTTTCAGAACTACCGAAAGCCAGTTAAATCAATACTTATATGTTCGACACGTCCATGGAAACGGTAGATTAAGAGTTATGAAGCTAGGAAGAGTTTTGAAATGCCTTAATTAAATTTGAATAGCGATAGGAATGAACAAAAATTGTTCATCTCCCTTATATGTGCTTCTTTATAAGCGAGAATCAACAAAACCAAAGCGAAATACAAAACTTCTTATGCGTTCCTTTGTAGTTGATGTGAAGCAATGACAATTATCGTTATGGTTATTGTTACTGCCATTCAGACACGATATGTTACTGCAATCATACTGCTAACCTAACTTAAATTTGTGTGTATATGGATGTTCTGTAAAGGATATTTAAAGCTTACAAAAGTGACGGCACATATTACTGACACTTTGGTGGCCGCAAAGCAAAGCTTCTTTGTTACAATACTGCTAACAGTTCAACGTCTAGGACCGAGTTAGTCATGACAGCTTTAAACACTAAAGATACCGTGTTGGTGTTACATAAAATCATTTAAACAATGGGAACATTTAAATAAATTTATAGAATTAAAGATTTTTCAATTAAACCAAAGTATCAAATATTGGTAAGTAAAGAAGCACATGAGCAAACATTTATTAGGACAAAAATTAATGATCGAAAAAAAAATAGTAAAATGAAAATAAAAGAAAGGAAAACAATAGAATTCAGTTACTACTTGCTATCAAGAAACATATTTTCGGTGTTTTTTTTGCAAAATTCGCTCGTAATTTAATGACTTTCTTTTTAGCATAAATTTGTAAAATGTTGTGTTTCTCTTTTGCGTGTTGTTTCTTACATATGGGTCTTGTTTAACAATTTAATTCAATCAATGGAATAAAAATTTTGAAATTCAAGGAGATTCTAGGTATAAATGAATAGATAAATAGATGTATGAAGTTTTTTTTTTGTCGTTTCTTTTGAATATTGCAAGCAGCACAATTATAGTAAAAAGATTCATAATTTATTACAAATAATTTGACATACACACACTAAGTAATTAATGTTTAATTGCTAGAAACAATTTTTCGTGGTGTGTTGCCCGAAACGTTTTTTTATATGTAAATTGGAAATGCCTTCTCACTAATTAATTAAATCCGATTGTTTATCAGACTTTAAAAAAGAAAAAAAGTAAAACGAATCCGCATTAATTATAATAGTAATCGCAAAAAAGAAGAGAGAAAGAAATTTAAGACGAATTTCAGATACAGTTTATTGAAAAAAAATTGACAAAGTTGGGGAAATAATTAATTTATAAAAATAAATTACAACACTTTCGAAGAATATTAAATCATAAGTAAAAACACTTTAGGTATAGTATGCTGTATAAAAAAAAAAGGAAAAGAAATATTCTCAATAAATATCGGTTCCTGAAAATTGATGCATACTCTTAGTTGGAGTCTATAAGCGAAGTTTGAAAGTAAGCTGGATACAAACAATTACAAATCGGGTAAAAAAAACCTTACCAACCGAAAGTCTTAGTAATTTTACCTAGATTTAAGTAATAATTTCATTTAAAATGTTTAGCAAAAATTAAAATTGAATAAAAGTTAAAAAAGATATTTTGCTTCTAAATACTTAAAATCGCAGTGAATGTGGTCCTAAGGCACAAATTAAATTACGTTTTTAATAAACATTTATACGCATAAAAATCTACATTAAGTATGAGCATCTCAAGGAATTCAGCCTACAATAGTGTTCCAAACGTTCTTCTGTCTGATGCCTATTGTCCGAACACTAACCAGAAACATGGCAGACCAGTAAAGCATGGAGATATGCATTCAAGATTATTAAAACGTATACAATTATTTTATATATTTTATCTCTTATAGGCAAATAGATTGACTAAATTAATAATAAACCTTTCGAAGTGAGTCAATTCCAGCGATAAAAAATGAATTGAATAAATCTTAATAATCTTTTATTTGAGTTTTTAAATTTGTTGTACAAACGAGCTGAAAATCTTTGTTAAATCGTAGTTTGTTTGCATAATGCATACAATTATTTTATGTTACAATTGCTTTCCAAAGCTAATATACCCTCTGAATTGTGAACATAATTATAGAAAATCATTTATAATTTGCTATAATTTACACTTGTCATAGTTATATGTAAATTTGACGGTGAAAAAATCTACACCGAAAACATAAAAATGCGATAATAATTATAATTTATGATGTGGTAAATTAAAACAATACGATAATCACTAATGTTTATATATATAACGTATGCATACAAATAATCATGTACATGTTACGAACTGTTACTAATTATCAATACTCTTGTCCTTAAAATTCGTTAGGCAGCTATGCGAAATGCTTGTTAAAAACAAATAAACTTCATCATTAAAACAAATAAGAAATAAATGAAAACCTTGAGGCGAATTTGTTATACCCAACATTGACTCTAAACATATGAAAATTTTTTAGATCTATTTTTAACTTCATACTTAAGCACGTTCACTTATCTGGTATCTTTCTAAGTACAGCAAATATAGCGATGAGATGAATATAAAATTTCTCTACGATATTTTATATAAAGACCTTTACTTACATTCATCTTTAGATTTATTTTTTAAACTCACTTTTTGTCATATTTCGCAAAATTTAGTTATCGTTTACCTCACAATTCTTGGTATGCACTTGAACGCATCTAGTTTATATTAATTATTTAGTTATATATTTCATAAACATATATATTCATAATACATAAGTCTATGTATGTATATATATATATGTATAACTTTCATTTCAAAGTTTATGATTATCCACAGGCAAAGACGAAGTTTCTGCATTATTTTAAACATTAGTACATGTGCAGCAGAAGATTTGTGTAAAACTTTCCTTTACTATACACAGTAGTGTAATTTTATTTCAATAACTTTGTCTGCTATTATAAATCATGGCAAAAGTCTATTTCCGAAGATGTCAATAAGTTTTCACATATATAACATAGAAAAAGAGAAAGAAAAAAATTGTTTTTGCTTGCTATTCCAACCATTTATGTCTTTCTGCTTTCTTCAGTTACTGAACTTTCCATAAAAAGATTTTTATTTCAAAAATATTTATATAATTTTTTCAATATCATATATAATATTGTCTTTTTCCATTGATATGATTTTCATTGAAAGAGATTGAGGCCTTCTTTTTTGTGTGATTATATCATATATGATATTGCCTTTTTCTCATATATGATTTTTATCGAAAAGTCTCTTTTTCTGTGTGATTATATTTAAAAACAAAAAATTTCTCAACAAATTTCACTAACATCAAGAAATATTATAAATATTGTTATCGTTATATATAACATAAGAAAGTAAAAGTTAAAAGTTTTGGACAATAAATGTTCTTTCAGATAATTTCGTAACGATTAAGTAACGATCTACTTAAACTTTTTATAAGCCCACACAAAAAGACAAAAAGTTATAAGGAAAACTATATGTTAACGATGGAATTTTGAATATATCGTAACTACATCACGCTGAGCGGGTTGATGAGGATGAAAAGCGAGAAATGAATTAAGGAGCATAGAGTACCAGAGGATCAATACAAAATGGGTTGATAGAGCATACTAATAAGGTATCTATAATCGTCTCTACCGCTTTTTCGTAAGCATCTACAGTAATTAGTGGACAATGAGAGAAGAATTAAATGTTAAGAAAGTTATAAAATAATATATGTAGATACGTTTTGTCCTAATTGCAAACAAATTAGTTCTATATACAAAACAAAACCAAGCATTAAAATAGGAAAATGGGTTTAGCTGATTGAATACAATCTTGATGGCCAACGTGTACCATCTCATTTACTGAGTACATTAAGTGAGTACATTTTATATCATTTATTTGTTATAAAATATTTGTTTTTTTTTACAAACTATGTATTCAAGTTAATTAAACAGTTTTCGTTTTAAACAATAAAAATCTGTCTAATCGAATAAATAATTTCGTTTTAAGGTAAATGTGCTTCTCCTGCTCGGTGTTACTAATTATGATGCCTCAAAAGTACAATACATACTATACAGTTGCTCTGTGAACTACATAACACGTTCTAGATTTGAAAGATTTGTAAAATTTTCCAATTAACTATATCAAGTACGTCATGAAAAGCAGAATGTGTGATTGGAATTACGCTCTTACATACAAATAGAAATTTCATCCACAAGAAATTATGAAAAACATTGCATGGGCCAAATGTGTGTTTGCTTTTCAAATTAATATAACAGGCATAGTATAGTATGGTAAAAATTTAATCACATACAACCGCATAAAATATTTTTTTCTCTGGAATTTGTTGCTGTGCTACTTCAGAGCAAAATGATTGATGATTTGA
The DNA here is from genome assembly GCA_000671755.1 of Glossina brevipalpis. Classification (NCBI taxonomy): domain Eukaryota; kingdom Metazoa; phylum Arthropoda; class Insecta; order Diptera; family Glossinidae; genus Glossina; species Glossina brevipalpis. The sequence continues at coordinate 1,177,894 of KK351017.1, read as the reverse complement.
GAAGGATGCATAGGCTCGTAAAAATACGCAGCCATACATATATATGTATGCATATAAGCAAACATTCCCTTACTATTTACTTATGATTTATTAACAATTCTACAAATATTCACATTGTCGAGGTGCACCATATTATTGCTTATAACATATATTACAGAGCAAAAATTTTGCTGTATTTCGCAAGCAGACTGAGCCTATTCTTATATCTATACAAAAATATATACGTATATATGTGTAGTTTGATTTATTGAAACGAAAAAAAAAGCCTCAGTTTTTAGGTTTGCATCCTTTTTCCTCGAATTTAATATTCGCCGAATTGCCTTACGTGCAAGTTGTCAGCATAAATCAGTTGTAATTGCTGACATAATCACTTAAATAATAATTCATGTAAACGAATTTAATTAACACCGACAATCATCATCATTTATCTTTTAATTGTATACAACAGTAAATTGTTCCTTAAACGTGCATGTGTGTTTGTGTGTTTTCGTGGCCTTTTGAACATAATGCATATTTAACACGTCTTAAAGTATAACTTAACATATCGCAAAAAAGAAACGGAAAATGTGTGGTAAATATGGTTATGAAAAACCATATACGTGTGTGTGTGTGTGTGTTCGTATGTGTTTATATACATCGAAGTTGTACATTTAAAATATTTTCATATTCTGTACACAGTACACATCAATATTTCTGTTCGCATGTCTGCTTTTAATTGCTCTGTTTATCGATGTGTACAGTAGGTGTGCAATATAAGATCAGCTTATGTCATTAGGTGAATTACAGGTGTAGTTATGGTTGATGGTTTATTAATTTCTTAATTAGAGTCTTTTCTGCTATTTGGAGTGGTATGAAATGCCAAATTACAAGCTATTTGTGGTTAAAGTCAAAGTAGAATAATGTCTTTTTGCATATTGTAATAAGACCGTGATAAGTGTCTAAATATTGCGAAATAAAAACGAGACAGAAAAAATGTTCCTTTCTACGTCGCTGCAATTAAAAGTGAAAAGAAAAATGTTAATTATAAATTGAAAATTTTATTTGCTAGACCTTTAATTAATTTATAACAGGAACTTAAAGAATTGTTATTATATAAAGATTCGTAAATATCGCAAATTTCATAAACATTATCTCATATTAAAAAAGTACAATTTATTTTAGGCAAAAATAAGGCGATCACATAACGCTTGATTATCATCAAGCCTAACACGATTAATTGTTCACTCATTGTAGTGTTTTAATTAATTTGTAGCAGGAATTTGAAGAGTAGTTATTTACGCTCGTCCACGTTGCAAATTTAATAAACATTGCTTAATGTTAAAAAAGTTAATTTACTTTAGGCAAAACAAGAAGTGATTACATAAATAAAAATGCACTTTGCATTCATTACCTTTGAAATGCAACATCATCCAAGTGTCTTTTATAAAGCATCTAAGACAACTGAATCCTTTTGATCTATTATATCGAGTGGGCGAGATCGATCCTTACCATTTGTGCACAGAGAACGCGGGGTTGCTAACGCAAGAATTTTGGGAATTTTTCTAATTCTATCTACTAAGGTTTAAGTATATCGAGCAAATCGAAACGAATTCTTTTTTTTGTTTCCAAAAGCAGAGGTGTTCTTACTCTACGCCGTACAGTAGGCGCTTGCTTGGACCGCTTTGGTCAATATTAAATACCAACCTACGTGCAAGAACTTCCAATGTTTCTGCCAAATTTGAAGACGATACCTTCATTTTTGCGACCAGGAGAATCTTTACCACAGACATTACACAGATAGACGGACAGAGGGACAGAGGAACAAACGGACATGCTCACATCGGCTACAAATGTGATGCTGATCAAGAATGTATATATTTTGTGTGGTCTCCGAAGTTTCCTTTTGATATTTACAAACCAAATGACAAAATGAAATATACCCTCCACCTTCCGAGGTGGATACAAAAAGCTTAATTTTCCGCAATTCAAATAAATCGATGAATGTTTTCCTAGAAAAAGAAGGAAAATAGTTAAACATCACAGTGATACGACTGATGGTAAGTATAATTTATTCAATAAGAAACTGTTGTTATTCATTTTCAAAATACTATCTTGTTTTCCGTTTAGTTTATGAGTAACAGCTAAATATTTTCTAAAAAGGTTGAGGGTCGGTTTTATGAGAACAGAAACGAATGTCCTTCAAAACTAATATGAAACTTAACAAGTCCCTAAAATTAATAAGCTCTAGGTAAGGAAAGGAAATAATAAGAACTTACGCTTAATGCCGTAGTTGCACTTTCGTTTGGCATGACAATAAGGTTAAAACCCAAGAATACTAAAATGGATCAGGGACGGAATCATTTTTTTTTTTACAGATATTTTAGTGTCTAATAACTTCCTTACCCCAACTTTAAAGTTTATTATTATTCCCAATGTACATTTAAATACAAATGAAAAATTTTACCACAATCTTTAGCAACAGATTTATAGCATATTATAAATCAAGATGATAGCCATATTGTTGTTGTTGGCAACAATGTCTAAAATGCTACGAGCACCAACATCCTAAGCATTGCTTACTGACTCTTTATTTGGAAAGTTAACAATAAATCTCTTTTACCTGTCAGCTTTAACTAAAATAAAGCATGGGTTAACGCTGTGTATACTGAAACAATTCCGCCTCATCCTGCTTATATTTGTGCAAAACTTGAGCTCATTAGTATTTAAAACAGGCATATTTCCTTGCAAAGAAATTTGAAATTGTTAAACAAAACTCGTCGAAAACATAATACAAGACTTGGATACAAGCACCATTGTATCGAATAGAAAATTGAAAGAAAAATATTTCAGTCACGTCTACAACTAAAGTTTGTAAAGGGATTTTTATAAATTTTTTTATTTTTTAGGTTAATAAGAAAAAACATTTTGAAATAATTTTTCTAAATGTAAATATAAAAAGATGCATACACTGTAGACTCAGAAGGACATAAGTAGGAATTTGTTTAAGGCGGGGCCTTTGAGAAGAATTAATCCTTATGATATCTAAAATCTTTTCATAAAATATTTAAAAGAAATTTCAATTCGCTATAAACTAAAACTGTTTCATTTAAAATACAAAAAAATCAAATTAATTTTGTTATTAAATTTCTTAAATAATTAATAAACGATTAAATGCTTAAGCAATATATACTTAATTAAAAACTTTCAATTTTTGAGAGAGCTTTTTTAAGAACTTTTTTTTAAAAGACTAAAAGGAAAATTGCTAACAATTGTGTCTAAAAGTTCTACAAGAATGGTAACAGAAATCGGAAAAGCTGAACGTTCCATTCGATTTGGTACGTGATACTTTATGTAACTGAGAAGTAATCGTGCATAACTGACGAAACTCTAAAGTATAACTGAGCACCTTCAAGCCTACATGCATCTAAGTATTGTACATAGAGTCAGGCATAGATACTTGGGTTTTCCTAAAATCAAAGTAGAAAGATATCTATTCTGGTAAGCTCGATTTAAAATCAATAACCGGTTGCGAGATAAATAAGAGACGTTAGAAGCAAGTTCGTTAAAGTCGTTGCAACTAACGAAGAGTGAATGTTCGCGAAAATTTTGCCTCTGGCCTTACCTTCACTTAACCTCTATAAATTGGAAGCGTAAGTCAGTTAATAGGCCCAAGAAATGTTGACTTTATATCCAACAAAATATATATGTAGGGATAAGGGAATTTAGGTAACAAAGCTCCGAAATCACGATTGCGCCTATAGAAGTTTTCATTGACAGTCACATTGCCAAACTTGCCGAAATGACGTACATGATTTTGGCACTTCTATTATTTCGGAAATTATATCACTTGATTTTGATGCAAATCCATGTTTAAATATCGATAATCATTTAAATCTTAGCCCAAGATGAGATAATTGACGAACATACAAATAACTCCATGGTATACTATATTAATATGACCCTTTTAAACGAAAATTTTGTACTCTGTAGTTGTATTTAAAGGCAAGTTTTTGATGTTTCTTTGTTGTGCCTTTATACTGAGTCTTCCTTGAAAAGTGGTATAAGAAGGAAATTAAATTCCATGTCCCTAAAAAGATCAGTTCACTTTAATTAGATTCTGAAAATCATGCTCTATTCAAAACGTGCTTCGTGGACTTCAAAGGAAAACGTAGTTTTTCTAATATAAGAGTAAAGAGCAATTTTAAAATAATCAGGAGTTGATATAGTAATTAAATTACGACAATATAGATAGTTCACTTATATGATAATGACCGTAAGGGTGATTACAGACAACTTCAAGTAGCGACATACAATCGTGAGAATTGTACAAAATAGTAAAAAAGTTTATATCAAAGAAAAGTTACAAATGAATTGAAGTATTCGGCCACCATTTTAAAGTCAGCGAGCAAGGCTTATTGAATTTTTCGATCTTTGGAAATTAAGCTTCCAAGCTTTGGAAATTAAATTTAGAAAATAAAATAGAAATTGAAGAACTGTGTTTCGTTCGCCATTCGTTCGAAGTTCGTCCGTTACCTATCTGATGTCCGCTTATTATCCGTCTTCTATAACATATCTGTTTAAGATTAAGTATCTATGTCGGTTCGTTAAGTTAACAGTTGATCCTCCCGTCTTGTGCCTAAATTTTTCGTGGTTCCTCAACGAAGGTAAGTTAAGAATTGTATTAGGCAATGTGGTGTACGCTGTTCAAGGGTTGGGCTTGGTAGACTGTACTGTTTTTACTTGTTTAATATCAGTTTTAAAGCGAAGTAGCTGTTACCTGTCTCCTTTAATATTAAAGAGTATAAGAAGTTATTTATCACAAAATAATTATGAACAGAAAGTTTTGCACACTCTTGAAAACGTTAGAACATGACCTACTTTTATTTATTGTATTATTTGAAATTTTTCCATGAAATCATTTAATAAATATTAAAATATATGTTTAACATTTGCTTTTAATTTCATTATTTGTAAAAAGACCAACAGTGTCCGGAAAAGTTGTTAATTAAATGTCACTCCAATATGTACTGAAGGGTTTACCGACCTATTGGGTTGCAATAATCATTAGTATAGTTTCCATTTAATGTATGGAAAATATCTGAAGGGCGGCACTGTATTTATGTGAGCTTTCAGCATTGATTTTGTTGCTAATTATTTTAAAAGTTTTTTCTTTAAAAAGCTTGCTTTATATACATAGTAAAGTATTTACATTTTTTTTTTTGCGATAGACTACTGAAATAATTTTTTTATCTTAAATGTATACTCTTTGACTTTCCTTAAATGTAATTGACGCAAAATGAAATTCTTGAATTAATTTAATAAAAATTTTATTTTACATAGCTAATGTTCTAAGACCGATTTGTATGAATGGAATTCGATTAACTTTTTCCCATAAAGAAATGTGATTAATAATTGTTTATTAAATCTATTTTATAAGTACCGAAAACATATTGATTTTTAGACGGACATGATGACGTTTCATGGTGAACACAATTACCAGATGTTCAGATGTGATTTAATATTAGTTACGCCACCTTTTGTAAATTCCTCAAGAATTATCTGTATTCCCAATAACAAGAAAATAAATTTTAAAAGTTAAATAAAAACTATTCTTTTTAAAATTTTTATACTTAATTTTAAATGTCCCACCAATGTCGCTTATTTTTTGTTTCATAATTTTTAATTGACGCAACGTTGAGTATAGTTAGGCTGCAAAACAGAGATCATTTATAACAAAAATTTAAATGGATGAATAAATGATCCATGTTGTAATATCGGACAATGAAATTCAGTAGTAACGTTGCTTCGTTATAGAAATTTTCATTTCATTTCGAATTTAAACATCCGTATCTAACAATAAATTCTTAATTAATAATTTGCCATATATCCTACAATAACGTAAAATTTATTACCACTATCATATTCAACATTTTATTGAACATTTATCAAAATAAACACATAAATACATAAATTCACATAAAATGTTTGAATTTGATAGTTGTCGGAAAAGATAAAAGAGAGCAACTATGTGTATTCGCTTTAATTTTGGTAAATTCATTATTTATTTTTCTTATTAAAAAGAAAAAAAACAAATTCCAAAAAAATTAAAGCTTAACATAGAATTAAACTACTTTCATTATTTGAACTCTTCAGCAAAGATCTAACGGACAATCAGCATAGTCCACTCCAGTCCGAACGAAGCCCTGAAACTTTTTGTTTTGTTCTTAGATGAGTAAAGTTTTCATAAAACTAGTAAGAAAATAGAACGTGTAGGAAAAAAGTGTTATGTTAAAGAAAACTTTAAAAACATATGAATTGTTTTTCATTAACCATATTTCGTAAACTGGTTGGAATTGATATTTCTTTGTTAACTTTTTTTTTTAATTTTGAAAAATCAATAATGTATTTTAATATATACGAGCATATAAACCAAGAAAACAACCAACTATTAAGGCTAAGTCAAAGTACTTCATGTTTATATTGAGCCCTTTCTACCTTGACTTAAGAAGCAATCTGTCATTGATCGCTGAATACCTTTAGCTGTACCTGTAATTTTCGCAAGATTATTATCGTATTTAATAAAAAAATTTCTACTAGATATGACATTTCAAATGATATTATTAATATCATTCGGATTATTATTTCATAGGGTGAGGCGACCAACACGTCCAGCAAATGCTGCAAAGTAACACTTCACTTACGCTTTCATTGATAATCGAAAGGCATGATAAAAATTTGTTTTAACAGAAAACAAATAAAAAAGAAAATTATATTCGGCTGCGCCGAATCTTTTAGGCCCGCTACTTATCTTGTCTTAACAAAAGAAAAAATAAAAAATAACAAAATTTTAGTAGGTGGGCATGGCATATTTTTCTATTTTTTATAGAAGACTGCTGAAATTTTATTTTGCCGTCTATGAGCATTGAACAAAACAACCAGAAAACGGAAGTGTTTTCAGCTTATTTTATATTGTAGGCGTGGGCTGTGATGGAATTTGTACATTTCCAATAGTAACGTAAGGCGTAAGTAAGATGAAAGAATTTCCAATGTTTCTGCCAAATTTGAAGCTGATTCATTTTTGCGGCCAGGAAAACAACACGCGGACGGACAGACAGACATGCTTAAATCGATTGTAAATCGATTGTAAATTTGATTTTGATCAAGAATAGAGTGTCTCTGAGGTTTTTTTCTGCTCCCTCATCTTCTGTGGTGGGTATAAAAAGAGGAGCTTCACACCTGTAATGTTTATATGAATGTTAAGTGCAAAAGAATTAAATGATTGACATCTTTATAATATATCCAATACCCCAGACCATTTCAACACTACTCTTCTTTTGTGGTACCCTCGTATAGTACTGAACTATTAAATTTGTTTTTCTAGAATTTCCAAATGGTCCTAAAGGAAAGTAGTGACTGTAAGGACCGATGCTTGGACACTGTTTTCTTAATTATTTTTGATATTTTTAATGATTTTGTGTTTTCAAACACTAACTAAAAGGTAACTAAAAATCAAAAAGTATTCATTAAATGAATTTCAGTAAAATCATAAGCATTTAAATTCGTCTAAATTTAATTTTTTTTTATTTATTTATTTAAAGTTTTTTTTAATTTAAAACTTTCGAAATACACAATTTTCCTAAATATAAAATTTTCCTAAATTTAAAATTTTTCTTTTGCTTTTAATTGAGCTATGAAATGCTACAAAAGCCCCTTACAGCTTCTTCAAAATTTTCTATGCTTTATCAAAACAGTCGCTCGCAGATACGTTTATGTATGGTACGTAAGCATTTTATATTTTAATTTCTGTTTAATAAATTTTCAACTTCCACCGAAATTTCCTCCATCTCTGTATGAGTGTATTGTTGTCGGTTTTTCTTTTATGTCAAATTCCGGCTTTTCTTTTACAGCTTTGTTGCAGTTTGTTTTCCTTTTTTGGCTTCTCTTTCTGCATGTAGAAGACAACGGAAACCACATATATGATAATATTATAAGATATAATAACAACACCATCGAATACTAACACAAACACATACGTATATACATGTAAAGATACTTACATTCATATTTTATATATCTTATATGGTATGTGTTTATAAAAATAATTAAGAAAGCACTACACGAATAGTAGATGCACTCCATTTAATGTAAAATTTCATATAAAATTAAATAAAAATTTTAAAAATTATTTTATTTAGGAATTTAAAATGATTGTGTCTAATCTAAGCAGGTCTAAGCAAGTTTCAAAAGAAGGCTAATGATGGTGAAGCAAACGGAATCGATCTACTAATAAATATCAATTTACATCTTTATTCTTGTTTTGCTTCATACTGTCTCTAGTATATTGTACGTGATAAAGCAAACGAAAAAACAAATTTAATGTATTCTCTTCCCTTAGTAGAAACTGTAAAAATAAAGACACTTTTCTGGTTTCCATTGTGTCTGTATTTTAAAGCGGAAACATAACAACTTGTTTCTCTTGCGCAAAGGCGAGAGCCATACGAAAGGAAAAGAGGAGGGCAATGTTGGTTTTGTAATAAAATTGTTTAAAACTCTTTTTCGGCAGGAAATATGAACTTGATTGCTGTTATACACGTCACCTTTCATCTCTTCATACTTAAATAACTACATAAAATGTTCATTTTTAAACGGTAAACATTCTTTTATATGGCCGGTGTTTTATTATAAATAAAAAAAAATATAGTTTATTCCCGTTTTCAGAAAAAAACAAATTAGAAAATTAATTAATATCTAAACGCAAAAACCATTTGAACGAAATACAATACCAAGTTTTAATTAATAGTGCTAATGGTTACTTCGAATTTCAAGCCGATGAAAATGTTATGAACTTTGTGAGTTTCAATTTAAAAATTAAATTTCTTTTTTTTTACATATTGTTAAAAAATCGCAAAATAGTAAAGGACGTCCGCAGCAAACTTACCGAAATATATGATAGGGAAAATCCCTTCTTATGTGATACCTGCAGAAGTGATAAAAAGGAGCATTTGCAACATTTGTATTTGTCGATGAAATCGAAGATTGACAAGAATTCCGCGATGTTCATAAGCTTTAATGAAGCTACGCGGGGAAATCCAACAGCAAAATATTAGCAGGCATAGCAGAAAGGGAGGGAGAATTTTTGATATTCGTAAAATTTGTAAGCGAAGAATTTAACTTAAGAAGAGTGACTTGCAAAAAGTCAGTCAGTCAGTAGATTCGTAATAGTTACTTGTAATAGACGGTTTTTATACTGATAGTTGTATACTAATAGTTGCATACTGATAGTTGCATACTGTTGCATACGTTTCTTTAAATAATTGTAAAAACCATTGAGATTGTATTGATCTAGCGATGCGGAGTAGTATTTAGTAGCTACCATTTAATTCCAAAGATGAAAATTGCAAACCGGCATTATTCACCAGATCGCAATTCTGGTGTGAAACAGAATTTCTTTTGCTTGCAAGCGAAAGCTACTTGAAAATCGCTTGCGGTCAATTTCAATTCAGCAAAAACCCTGCGATTAGGCGAGAATCTCAATTTGAAGTTGCAGCTGAGGTTACAAAAGCAACCGGAGAAAAACTAATCGGCACAGCAAGCTCAAGAACGTGGCTTCGATGAAGAAATCATTTCAGATCCAAAAATTTTACTTTGAAGATATTGAGCCTTAAAAAGTAAGGTTGGCGCTTCTGCTTTTCTAAAAAACAAACGGTTTGTTGATACTCTCCAGATACTATAAGGTTAGATAATTCAATCTATAAGGTTAGCTAGTTTATGTATGCGATACATGAGCCATAAGATTGGTTGCGATCTTACATCTTTTTCATCTTGGATTGCTTTTTGCGTTTATTCATTAATGCTCTCAAGCTACCTGTAATGCTTGGTTTTACTTGAAAAATTTACTTTTTTGGCCCACATAAAATTTCCCCTTCAGGGTGATAGCATATTCCTTTCATTTGCTTTTAACGTTGCCTTGACTTGTTTTTCACAATAAAGTCTAACATCATCACATTGGAATTTTTAATTATAATGATTTTTCGCATTTTGTAGCGTGTTTTTTTTTCATCCTTTAATGCTTTCCCACATGGGGGTTCTAATCATGTTCAAATGTACTATTATACTATCGCAATTATATCTTGGAACAGCACTTCTCATATCGTATGTTGTCGAACTTTGATCATACGTTACAATTGAACACCATTTTCCTTAGAACTAGGCAAGGAATACATCGCTTCCGCGAAATCTTTCGATTGCAGTTCATTTCAAAAGTTCTCCATAAACTGTCTAGCGACATAAATGAAATAAAAATGGAACTCTACTCAAAGGCATTATCCGTTGAGCGTAATAACTTGGCGATAATGTTTGCCAATTACTTTTTCAGTGAAGTGAAATTTTTTTGCTAATCATTTCAAACAAATGGTCTGCATGTTGTTAATAAGACATAAGAGAAAATGAAATTATAATTGATGTTGCTTGGCAACGAGTTAGGGGTAAGCATGAAGAAAAAATAAACAGTAATTAATTACTTGTAAACAATAGATTCAATAAAGTCAAATTTAAAGAAAATCAAATAAAAAATAAATAAATTTAATAGCATTGGTCCGCAGCATTTTTTATTACAAAGAATGTGAATCGCGTTCTCAGTTAAGTCATGAATTCTGAATTTGAAAAATAAATCAATTTTTGACTCAGCAGCTGAGGTTTCTTGCGATAGGCCAACATATATTTATCGAAATAATCGAACACATCGCGTATGCGTTAATTTGCCGTGAATTAATCTAATTATTCTGTAAATCTAATTATTGAAAAATGAAATATTATTAAAGCATTTCAATACATGAACTTCGTTTGATATATTTGGCAATTTGCAAATTTGAGTGGGTTAAAAAGTTCGTAGTTGAATTTTCACTGGCTAAGTTTTATAGAGCGCTAGTTCATTGATGAACCTGTCGGAACATTAAAGTTGACCTCATTTAGCGAAACAGGCGAATGAAGCATACCATACAATATAACTTAATCAAGAAATTAACGTCTAAGGCAAACTTACGTTTCTCGAGGGAAGGTAAGGATATAAGTAATTGTATTTTCCTACGATGAAGGAGAGCCCAGCGGGTCCCAATCTACGCTTCGTAGCGCAGAGTGCGAAAATTGTTTTTGTAAAGATTCAATTGAATCAACATAACAACGATAAGAACTCGACTGTATGACCAAGGCCTTCTCCAGTATAGAACGCACCAGACCTCAAATGAGCCATAGTTTTGATCTCACAAGGATTTTCTTCTTCTTCCTCTCAAAGTATTCAGCAAATAACAGCAGATAATTTGTCGCGTAGCCGAAAAAAAAGAAAAGGCTCAGTACGAAGTACTTTGTCTGAGGATTTTTGATTTTGTTTCAAATTTAAATTTGTTGGTGTAAAACGCCTTATCGTTCAGAAGTATGGAATTTTTTTCTGTAGTTGAAAAATTGTAAATTAAGATCGGAATTTAAGAATTCTTATCTTTTGTTCTTCCAACATGAAAAAAGATTTTTTAAGGCTCGCATAATTAGCTGATAAGTTTCTATTTATTAAATTTAAAAAAAAGAAAAAAGAATTCAAATATAATATATTCACTACATAAGTTCCATTGAGAATATAAAGGAGTACATTAAAAGCCATTAACGCTTTATGCATGTAATGTTCATGGTAATCAACTCCTTTTGGTGCTCGCACACATGCGCTCGCACACAAACACATGTTCTCATAACCGTTTGTTTTAATTCGCTACAACAAAATCCAACATAATTGTTTATCTAATACGAAACGAATTTTGCACAATGATTCGGTTCCGTTGGTTTTGCTTTTACCATTGACTGCTTTCTACCGGAGTTGTATCTACTTTCCCCAGATGTTAATTATCTCTTTTGTTTGACCCACATAGTTAAGTGGCGTTATTAGCATTTCTATTACAGGTATAGCCTAAGAGAAGAAGAGCGACGAGGTTGAAGATAACATAAAAGCTAAATTATGTATAAAAATTCGGATTGTATATGCGTATGTGGACATTCATGCATTAGTAGCAGTTAAATAGAAAATGTTGCTAAAATTGCTAAACTTTGGATTAATGACAGTGCGGTTTGTTCTTCTTGTTCTTTTTCATTTTATTTTTTATTTATTTATTTTTTTCTTTATGCTACTAACGTCGGCAAAAAAGGGTGTGCGTTTGAAAATAACATAAAAAAATCCTGAAATTCACTTTAAGCTAAATGTTGTGCCAATTTGGATCTTTTCTAGGTTCTGATATAGCCAAGCCAAAGAGAGTAAACAAGCATATGACTATAAATAAAAACATTGCTTGTTCTCTTTTTCTATTTTCTTTTTTATTGTATTTATACAAATATCCCGGAGCATTGACCGCATTGACTCTGTAAAGCTGAAATCCCAGAGACAGAGAGAGAGAACAGACGCTCTTGTACTTTATTTTTGTTATTCTTCTTGCCATTTGTTGGTAGATTTTCATTAAAAGATACAAAGACAACACACCTTTTTGAAGTGAACAAGCGCTCCCTAGTAATTCTCCTACTAACGTTTCATTTTTCAATTTTGTTTCATATTTTTTCCTATTTTCTTTGCCGCAATTGCAATAATATTGAAATAAAACTTACATCTGAAAAAAAGGGAAAAACGAAAAATTAATGCCACAGCACTTGTTAACGTGCTGTCTCGTTCTATATGCTTTGTTTTTTTTTTACATGTCAGTAAACTTTTAAGTATCAAGCCAAAGGAAAAAAAGAAAAACAAAAAATATGGTAAAATCACTTACTACCATTAATTCTTACCGCAAACTACTTCTTTGCTTTGATTTAAATTTTTTCTTCTTTTTTTTATTTTTTTATTGTTTAGTGTTCAGGCCGCTATATACAAAATGAATACAATATTTTACATTTTATCACTGTAATACGTATTGTTCCGCTTGATTGAATGCACAATTCATTAAACACAATCGGCAGCAAAACCAGTAGCCCAATGATTGTGTGCAAGCATACGCATGCATCTTTACACCAAGATAGTCGTTTTTTTCTCACTGTCCTTCGTTAGTCGTAGTGCTGCAGTGCTGGTGAGGTCGATAACTATAATATAACGCAGTCACAACAAAAGCAGTTTAAACTACTCAACCGATTATTTAAGAAGCATTAATGTCTCTTATAAAACGCCGTAATGCAACGTAAGAGCTGAAGGCCATTAAAACAATGTGGAGTAATTTTCTCAAAACTAGCTTATCATTTATATCGTACCGCTAAGAACTTATTTTTTTTTCTTTTTTGCTTTCTTACATTCGTTTCCTTTTTTGTTGTCTTTCTCGTTTCTTTTCTTCTTTTGGTACTATATTTACTACCGGCATTTGCTGTTCCATGCGCAGTAATCAACAAAGATCGAGACATCTTATTAAAACTGTCGTAAGGCATACGTAATATAATTTATGTAACAATATTTTAAGAAAGAAAACATTTTAATATCGAACTCCTTGTATACGAAGTTATTATGGGAAGTAGCAGAGAGACTTCAAGAACCAGAAATTCGTAATTGAAAACTTTATAACGGGAGGGATTCGTTTCTTGTTCATTCATTCGTCTATTATCCGCTGTTTCACACGGTCGCAAAAATCGGGAATGAAAACTGAAAAGTGTGATTATTTTAATCTGGTATCAAATCGGATATTTAAGCAAAATTTGGAAATCCGGTTGATCCGTATGATGCATGACTTTCTTAAAAATTCAAGAAAGCCTGCGAATATTGAAAGGTTTGAAATGTTGTCAATATTGTTGTCGATCTGTAATAAATATCATACTATATTTGCATATGAAGAACACGTCGATCAATAACTCCCGTAACTTACTCGAATGTACTCGTTCTGCAACCATTATTTGTTTGCGAGGCATATTGATTTTGATGACATTACTTTTGCCATTTTAATTGCATCGAAAAATCGAAAATCGAAATAATGCAGCTTGACAGGAAAATACTGATTAGTTTCAACGTTATAAAGGCTTAATTGAGTTTACTATTCCTTTTTTTCTTATTCAATGTAATTCGAAATATAAGTAATTTCTATTAATTTTAACTTTACAACCGTAAAAGAACAATTAAAAACCATACGATTCATATAACAAACCGAGATTATAATTTTTTAGGAAAAGAAAAATTTTATGCAAATTTTTTTACCGTAGTATCTAGTCGTCATTAACTTCCATTAGCTGGTCTGCTAATGATTATAAAAACTTCGATGTTACAGATTAGTTCTCGAGCACTAACATTCACCATTGGTTTGGAATATGTAATGGCAGCTCTTCTCCATCGGAAACAAGAATTTAGCGTGTGGCATTACAAAAAAAGATGTTTAAACCAAAACCTATCAAAGAAATCCAAAAAATTATTCTTGATAATAATATGAAATTGCTAGAGATAACTGACATCCTAAAGACAGAAAGGCAATGTATCCACTAGTTTGTACCACAAAGTTATTTCTCAAATCGGTAGTGACTATACTCAAACGGAGTAAAATATGATTCATACGGTGGATTGTACGGTAGATGACAACAGACGAATGGACGACTCTGTTGCTGCCTCCAAATCGATAGTTTGCTGAGTTGAAAGGACCTGGTGAAAGCAGCAAAAAAACAACAGCCAGAGAGCAAGTCGAAAGCTGTGTATTTTTGGGTTGCCTGACACTTTTGGTACCGTTTAATGCAAATAAACGACTTTAAAATGCTCTTCCACCAAAACTGCACACTGTCTCAATCATCGCTAGCTTCAAAGATAAAATTGTATGAGTCCAGTCACCGTAGTTTTCAGATACTTCTGTCATCTACTTGCATATCTCAAAAGTATTCCCCTTCTAAGGTCAAGCAATGAGTTCATTGAGTATTTTAAAGATCTTGGAAAATTGTTCTATAGAAAGGAGACAAATGAGATTATCTCCTTTTTCTGTTTCTTAACTTACACTCTCCGAATCAGATGACTTCCTTCTTGTATTTCTTAACCCATCTTTATCATATATACATGTTGATGCAAAAGAGGATTCCCGACTTTAGTCCTGACAGTATACATCATTCGAAGAAATTTATAAACATTAAACTCAAAGAAATAAATCGTTAAATAGATCGACATCGATAAATAAATCTGGATACCGGTATGCAACAATTTCTACATCATAATTTTACAAACGCATAAGTATCTAATAATTTACATAAATTTTGATGTGCAAGCTAAAGTGCAATACGAGTACGTTCTACATTATTAATCGTAAAATAATGCTTGCAGCTGAAACAAGCAAACATATATCTTTCATGATCATATACATATAGATAAATCCATATTTGTATACGTTACCTTGTATGTATGTATATCCACAAATACATCTCCAAATGCAGAAATATTGACACTGAAGTTAATAACGTACACTCCCAAGAGGACGTAGTTGTACAATCTTATATCATTGGCAAAAGCAACAAATTAGTTATTAAGTGTTTCAAATTTAGGAAAATTTCCATGAGATTTTGTAGCAGATAAATTATAATTCAAGAATTTTGTAATAAAAGTGAGTGTTGGTTAGAAGAAGCGGCACATGGTTTAACGGTTAACTCAATTGCGATAGGTGTTGTTAGTCACCATTTTTTGAGATGAATTCGTTGCTTTGAAATTTATAGTTCGTCTCACCCGCATCACGATATTTTGAATTATTCAATATTTTCGAATACTATGATCAGTTATCTAATCTACACTTTCATTACTACCAAATCCAAAATATTATAAACTGCCTTAGTAAAACCCTATAGGCTTTCTATCTACATTTGTGGAACATTGCTCAAGTATGTATTCTTCAGATTTAATCTGGTTGTAAAAAGATATAATGTGAGGAATACGTTTGCGAATTAGAACGCGTTTTGCTTTAATAAGCTATTAGGGTAATGTTAGTTAGTTTATGCCAAAGAGAACCAATATATGCCTTTTTAAGCAGTGGAATTTTAGCAAACTGATTTATTTATTTATTTTACTTAAATTATATATTTTACTTAAATGCTATCAACTATACTACAAGTCTAAAGTCTTATTACTTACAATGTAGGTGAGTCCTATTGACGCGTACAATAAATTTACATATACAAGACAATAGTCATAATGCACAAAAAACAAAGAATTACAAGAACAAAAAAAGCATAAGAGAGAACACGAAAGGACGGCGTATGGAATTCAGTGCACGATAATAGAAGAAAAGTGTTAATATCACTTTAATATCTTTTCGATCTTGGCTCACTGTTAGCTTAGTTGACAAATTGTTTCCGCTTTGTACACATATATCCAGGTCTCATCTCCCGTAATAATGCCTTTCGTGATCGATTGATAGATGTTAACGCTTCTTTGCTTAACTAAATCACACATAGGAATCGGACCAAAATACGTATTGTTTCGTATAAAATTAAGCGCAGCTGAAATACTAATGACGTTTATGATATAAAAATTTTGCACAGATTTCTATCGAAGTGCTTTTAGACACAATAGTATAAATGTAAAATTCAATACGACTTAGCCATTAGTTACTTTATAATGTAATTTTAGCAAGCATTTAAAGCTTCCAACACTAGAGGTCGTCTGCACATTTAATGCTGGAATATTATACCATTTATTTAAAAAAAAAAATTTCGCTCAGATATTGGACGACTATTCCTAATTTGCCTTATTTAACACATGATTCCTCCGCTTCAGGACATCGACGTATGGTATAATACAGCTCACGGCATTTAATCTGCGCAGTACTATTGCCACAAAATCGGAAAATCATTCAAATCCGAACAGTAGTTTTGGACGGAATTGGATTTTAGCCAGAAGGAGTTTGTTTCAAATGGTGTATATCCGAAGGCCAGACAGTAGGTCTGTGGAAAAATAATTCTGAGCAAAACCATTATTTAAAAAAATGTTTTGTTATTTTAATCTTTTGGGTGAAGCGACAAGTCTCTCTGAGAGTGTTCGCCTTTAGGCAAACACACTTTCTTGCTACTTGTCCCTTATAAAGAATACCAAGATATTTCCAAATTACGATATCAAACAAAATATGAACTTATGCGCAATATCCTAAAATGAAATCAAGTCAATTAAACTAAAAAATTTTTTTTTAAATTTCAAATGCTTCAAATGCTACAACTTTACTTATATCAGAGCCTACTTATGAAAAATACAGTTCCTTTTGAAAAAAAAAAATTTGAATTTTCGTTTACAATTCTCAATGCTGCTTACTTGCGAAGAGAGAATATATGCGAGAACGTTGGTCATAACTTGAAATTATTGATTATCTTCACTTACTTTTAAAATTTACAGTTCATATGTTTCAGTACGAATTGATTTTGTTACTTCAATATTGTTTTGAGCGCTTTTGAATTTCCTATCATTGAAAGATTAAGTTTAAATGTCTACAACTTAAAGTCTCTTAATGAATGCGAAAATGTTTATAATGTGAATTATTAGAAAGAAATATTGTTCTATTTGGTTGATTAAGTGATGATTCATAATTTTATCTTCTCTATTTCTTCTATGTATATATAGTTGTTAAAAATGTATATATGTGCAGTAATCTTGCCATAAATTTTATGAAATTTGTAATTAATTCTTAGAAAACAAATATGTGGTAAGTATTCGAATTTTAACCAAAATTGTGTAAAGTCATTATGAAAGGATTTAGCTATAGGACGCAAATAACTTTTGTTTGCTTATTAACATTTTAATAGAAAATGAGATAAATATTTTAAAAGACGTACTTAAACATTTCATAGAATTTGGAGAATCTTTATATCCGACATATCTGATGTATGATATATTTGATTTGCCGAACAATTTTTAAACCATAGTTAATGTACTCAATGAAACATTCAGTTCTGTTAGCGTAATTATAACAATAATTTTCTATAATTATTATTATTACAATTAATAAAAATTAATATTAATTTAATTAAATAATTTAACACGAATATTAATAATGAATTATTATTAATAATAATGAAATCATTGCTTAATAACAGAAACATGTAACGGAAATGGAAAAATATTGATATTATGGTGAACATAAATATCGGAATCTATTTAGCACATGAACTTCATACACCTATTAACAGTTTCAAATATGCCTATTTGAGTTTGCTCAAGCCAGACGTTGAAATTATAGCTATGACTTATAAACTTTTTCTAGAAAGGCAAGATTAGTTCCTAGTTTTCTCTTATAACGCTCATCTAATTTATTGATTTGGTTCGCTTTGTTTTGGTCAAAAATGCATTTACTTTAGAATGAATTGAATTACAGATTGTCCATAATTGGATACCACTTCCTTTTATTCTCATATGAAACCTGCTTTTGTGGCTATGCCTAAAGTGACCTAAAGAAAAATCTGTAGCCATTCAGTAGACCGTCCTGTTTCGACTACCGACAAAAGAATGGGCGTTGTTCGTTCTAATAAAGCGTGCAGCCCAGGATCAATTTAAAGATTCACAATTTTAACAACAATCTTCTTAATATGCACCTACACATTGAAGAAAGAACAATTTTTCACAAGGCATTATACTTTGATTTACAGATTTCGTATTCATTAATTAATGGACTTTTCGTTTATGAAAGTACGTACCTAACATATATCGGTTAAGACGAAATTACAAAAAAAAAAAGGAAGAGGTATAGAGTATACGATAACATTAGAGTTCAATTATTTATCGAGAGCATCTTTTTTATGCCAATACGAGTAAAACCATTCAATATGCTTTTATTTAAAACTCTTAATAAATTCCTTGACCATACTTGGCATTAATATCTATACTGACAGCACATGAATTGTAAAAGTTAACCATAAAACGAACTACTAGGTTTTGTAGAAGATCAGTTTTCTTACTTATTTTTCAAAGTTCTTCAAGCGAAATCATCGTAATTCAATATTTCGAGAATGAGATCTGTTTATAAGGATTTTAATAATCGTGTATATCTGTATATATCAAAGCCTGTGAGGTCATGTAAATGTTAGATACAAACTCCATGTTTAATACGTACATATTTATTCAGGCCCAGGTATGTACCCATACGTAAGTAAACAAATGTATTGACGTAAAATCCTAAAAACCATAAACAAGTGAATGATTTTGAGGCAAATCTACAAAAATCGTTTTCGCATGAATTTTCGGGTGTTGTTTTGTTTCCTTTTTGTTGTTGTTTTTTTTATTGTTTTCTGCAAAGAAAGGGAATCCATGAAATCTATGGAACATCGCAAACATACACCTGCAAACATTCACAGCTGAAATGTGAAATCAATGGCTGTTAAGCTCACACTTTAACTTCATTCCCCTACAAACATTTGTTTGTGCAGTTAATAATTCGCATAAATGCTAGGCGTGTGCTGCATTATGTAGTGTGTTTCCAATTGTATGTATGTGTGTTTCATAATACAAATTTATTTTCGGTATTTCTTGATTTGATTGAGACCAACCATACATTTCAGTATCATTGCATTGTTGTTCTGCAATCGTTGTATGCATGGGTCGCCGCTGCGTTTTTTCATTTTCTTTTTTTTCTTTAACACCCATTGACCGAAAAACCACATATGAATATGCTCAGGTACACGGAACTGATATATGTATTGTGTATGTACACTTGTATACCCGATGGAACAATTTTAAAAATTGCTATACGATATTGTTCCCATATATTGGTAGTAAACAAGTAAATTAAAATGAATTTTTCCTATATGTATTTATTTTTGAGAAAAATCATGCAATGAAACTTTGCTAAGAAAAAAAAGTTGTTTAAAGGATTTTTATTAATATTGAAATTGAATATATACACGTTTATAGGAAGATGTGGTAAACAGTTAAGTCTCACATGCACGCTTTAAGTTGTTTGTTTTCACAATACAGAGAAACATAAGAGGAATTACAATGCAAGTATTTTGATTGATACGTAGACTCATTAAAAGCATACATGACTGTAGGATGCTCAAAAGAAAAAATTTTTTTATTTAATATTAATGCTTGTATGTGGAAATTATTATACACATCGAATACCTTAAATTTTTTTATTTATGAATACATTCGTATGCATCTACTATATGGATTGAAGGAAAATTTTCAAATTTTTTTAAAGTAAGAAATATAGCTCGACTTCTATAAAAAGAGCTTAAGATAGAATACCGTTCATGTCATACGAATAAGCGTGAATGGTGTTTAGTGTCTACTGTGTGATTATTCTTCCGAATTCCGGCGAACCTAAAGTGAACATAAGGAAATAGGAAGAAATGATTTTCATAAAGATAACAAAAAAAAAGGAAAGAAAATAAGCTGATTTTGTAAACATAGGAATGGTTTCATATTTTTGGAATATAATCCTGCATTTTGAATTTTTCTATACAGAATATTCGCAACCAAGGAGGCCCCGACGGTGAGAATTCTTTGATATGGTTAAGCCGTATACACTGCTTTTCTTTCTATCCTTTCGTATTTGAAACACTCACGGTAATAAAAATTAAACCTAAAAACTTTGAACTCAATGTTTTAATACACGTCAACTGATTAGATTTGAGAGCGTAAAAAGCACTTTTGATACCGTTGATGTTTTAATTGTAGAGTGATTAAAATTTTTCATGTCATTATTAATACTCGCTTAGCAAGGTTGCCAAGTTGTTGAATGAGGAATAATTTCGACAGAGCTTTTGGAACATCTATAATATTACAGACTAAAATGAAAAGAACTGAGCTTAAAATGGCTAAAAAGTACGGACATCCTTTTTTTCTTAATATAAAAAAAACAAAAATGACAATCGATAGTTTCGTTTCACGATATTGTTAACCGCGAAAAGGAACAAATTTAGATTTCGAATAAGTGAACGTCAGCGTCTTTAGAACATTCTACAGTCATAATTTTTATCGTTCCGACCCAAAGAATACAAATTTGAGGCCACTAAATACCACAAATTAAATTCTGGCTGAAAAACAATACATAAGAATACACAGGATTACAAAAATATATTGTTTTCTACGTTGGGAGACGAGTACTTCGTTGTTCAAAAAATTCTACTTTGCCGCAACGGAATTTGGACAAAGATTAAGCTGGCGTTTCTTCTCTTCTCTTGTTTTCTTTAAAATTTCGCTTATTTTATTTCAAATCCCTTCTTATTTTTCCTATACATAGTTTTAAAACATTCAGGCACTTAAAATAAATGATTTAAACGACCGCAGACAGCGTCTACAATAATTACCACAACTATTCAACCATTGCGTAATCATTCAATGGGAAATAACAACATCAACCAACACCGTCAAATATCGCGCCGTTTATTAATATCCGTTGAGTGTATCTATGTGATAGCAATTACAAAGAGCGAGCGATGAAAGAAAGGAATGAATTTTACTTGTTAGCCTCGAATTCATATTGTGAGAAAGTAGCTTCGGTTTATTACATATTTCGTAACACAAAAAAAAGTTGAAAAGTCAATTTTCATAAAATTGGAATAAATTTGATACGAAAATTGAGAAATTTATCCATAATAAATAAAAACCACATTTATAATTAATTACAGTTCATACCTGTTTATATCTGCGATATGAAATTTAGCTTATTCGATAAACGACCTAAACGTCACGCTCATACAACAATTTCTACTAATCCTTCACACTGCCATTGTGCATATTGCAGATACATGCTGTTTGCTTTTAAACTGTGAATAATTTCACTATATTGTGTTGTTGGAAAAGCCATGAAGCATATTATTAAGAAGTGTTGTTCATTTTTTTTCGTAGTTATACAGATAATATATTTTTCAGTTGTCTATTCATATAGGTAGGAATCGCCTAAAACTAAGCAACATTTAAATTTAAAGACTTGACTATAAGAGTACTGTTAAAAATAAAGAAAGAAAAACCTTTGTATAAATAATTAAATAGATGAATGGAAAAAAAACGAAGATATGCATATATCTAGACCAAAAGCATGCTTACAGCCATTGCGCCTCATTTCAGAAGTGTACGACAACATCGTCGCAAATATCTAAAAGTTTGGCAACTGTTCAAAGCATGATATGTTGACGAGGGATTGTGAAGCAGTATTGAATAGTTACATTTTCATATAAATGGGTTGAATAGTTCAGAATTGATTTTACATTGGTTAACTTTGATAAAAATAAAACTCCTTGAAAGACGGATAGCAACGAAATTTGAAAGGATTGTGCATAGGGAATTTTGTCGACGTACGGGACGGCTAAATTAGTACGGTAGGCAATAGGATAAAAGCCAGAAACATTTGAGCAAAATGTCTGCTGAATCAAACTTATTGATGATTTAGAAGCTACCGGAAGATTTCTAATTTGTAGGCCTTAAAAAGCAAAGTAACGAGGTTTGTATTGCTACACTCAAAAATATTAAAAATAATAAAAACAAATAAAAAAGTTATATTCGGCTGTGCCGAATCTTTTATACCCACCACCCTTATCTTAAAAAAGGGTGAAAAACTAGATTGTCATAGGTGGGCGTAGTAATGAAAACACTTCCAATGTTTCTGCCAAGTTTTAAGACGATAGCTTCATTTTTGCGACCAGGAGAATGTTTACCACAGACATTACATAGACGGACAGAGGACAGTCGGACAGACGGACAGAGGACAGTCGGACAGACGGACATGCTTAAATCGATTCTAGATTTGGTGCTGATCGAGAATATATATACTTTGTGGCATGTCCGAAGTTTCCTTTCGGTAATTGCAAACCAAATGACAAAATGAAATATACCCTCCACCTTCGTTAGTGGGTATAATAATAAAAATATTAAAAATAAAAAAATTTTAAACACAATAAACACATTAATTCACACTAACCCGTATTACATGGCATTGTTTTACCTTTTCTTATCTTATCATTTGTAAATTTCCGCTTCTTTGGATTTCATACCTCGTTCAACAGAGTTTACATCCAAAAGCTTTCGTCCTATGGTCTCGGTCATTTCCGCAAAAAAACGCTTAATCCCACCATAAGTGCATAAGTTACCTATCATCATCTATCGGAATTTATATTCTAATAAATTGTTAATATCTCGGCTACCACACGAGTTTAGCATATTGTGCACAATTCTTTTAATTTTATAAGTTTTTATATTATTTTTTGGATTTTTACATCCGACTTGGGGCCTGCAATTACTTAGTCTATGTTTTATAGTTCCTCTTAATTATCTTTTATTTTTTTTTTTATATTTTTCATATTGCATTCAGTAATTAACTAAACTCTCATTTGCCTTTATATCAATGAAGGCAAATTTCACATCTGTTCATAATTAGAATCATTCTTGTATCACGGCCAGTGGAGTCCGATCGCTGTAACAACACAAGCTCATAGTTTCCAATGAAACGGAAATGGAATTTCTTGCTATTTCGGCCATTACTGATTTTCTTTTTCTCTTTTTTAATCTAATTGCAAACGTACCTCTACTATATAGTACGTGCTAACTCAACTTAGAAGGTCAAAAAGATAACACTAAACTATTGACACATTCAAAGATCTTCAAGTATTTTTTTTTTAATTCTTTAAACAACGCATTAAACAAATTTTTAACTTTCTATTGGTAGAAAAAAAAATTCAAAAAGAAAATTTTATGAAGAAAACTAAATATATTTTCTTTTAACATTTCTTTTATGAAAACTAATCTTCTTTTAACAAAACTACGCTTTACTTTATATAAAAAAGCAATGCTTCGTCAAAGTAAGATTAGATTCAAATGCAACTCAAAAAGTGTTAGATATTATAAGCTGCACTCGGCGATGTAAGGTTAGATATTCATTTATTTTAAATATTTGATTAACTTTTTTAACGGATTATGTGGGCAAAACAAATTTGCTGATTATTCCGTAATGAAAGAAATTTCTCCTCTAAACTCCTCTCTCTAAACGAGCGATTCACTTAAATACGACGTACGAATGTTGTCTAAAAGTAGTAAAAATTCATCGTTAATTGACGTTTGCTGTTCCTAGTAAATGACTTTGAAATACTTTAATTTTTCCGATCATTTCCTGCACATATGAACATACATAAAATTCCGCTATAACTTTTTCGACTTTCCAACACATAGACGTATCTACAAACATATAAGCAAACAGCACACAAATATGTATGTACGTTTTCTATATATGCAACTCACATACACTCACGCACATGAATCTTTTTTATATTATATGTATATATCGTTAATAAAAACAAAAATCTGTATAATTTGCAAAAATTCCAGTAATTGCTTTAGAGTGGTTTGGCAACTATTTTCGGGAAAAAGAATATAAGCAAACAAATTGCAAAGTCAAAAATTATAGCACTATTGTATGATTTATTGCACTGGGGAATGAGATAAATTTTTGTGTATAAATTTTCCAGAATATTCGCATCAAGTTTTTTGTATAACATTATTGCCAAATTTGGAGAGAATCTGTGGACTAAAACAATAGAAAAGCTACTGTCAACCAACAATAGAATAGAGAATTAAAAATGGCGTGCATTTAATAAACCCGTCTCTAATGATTTTTAACGTGGAATATAAGCAAATTTGAAAAATTTACTATAAATTATTGCAACAACTGGAGAGATATTATCACAATGAATTTAGGCGCGAAGGGAATTGAGAACTTTTTAAAGTTTACGTTTAAAATGTTGTGTGTTTTACGAAATATCAATATTGTTTTATTATTGAAATGTATTTACGATCAGGAATTGTAATCACTAGGAGTATTATCAAAAGCAAATTCTGAGTTGTCATGATGTTATTAAATTGCATAAATACGTTATGGGAAGGATGATGAGAATCATCTGATAAAACAAATGGTGAAAAAACCTTAATTGAAAAATCGAGCTTGGTTGAAAATGTTAGATCCATGATCTTCCTATTGACATATTGAATATCATTTGGCATATTGGAAGAGAATTAAGTCACAAACGTCTTTGAGAAGGCCTTGATGATGATCCGATAAAGTTTAGAAAACTTGTATCATCATCCTTTGCATCTCTTCACAAATAAGGGAAACATGTGTCTTATAAGCTATCATTTATGAATTTTTAGAAATATAGGAGCATTTTATAAAAATATTTCTCCAGGTGACTGTCAAAGCAACAACAATAAGTTCTGCGAACCAAAAGAGTT
Organism: Glossina brevipalpis; assembly: GCA_000671755.1. NCBI lineage: Eukaryota > Metazoa > Arthropoda > Insecta > Diptera > Glossinidae > Glossina > Glossina brevipalpis. The sequence goes on along the minus strand of KK351017.1, from coordinate 1,152,753 downwards.
AAAAATTGAAAATTACAAGATGCGATAACAGGGGATATAGCTATAAGAATACTATCACCAACCAATCTTATTCAGTCTGCCGTTTCTGAATATTTGGAAATAAAATAAGATTTCACAAGCTGAAACAACGTTGCAAAGAAACGGCTTCATCAGATAAGTTGTCTAAACAAGGGATACCTCGCGTTAAATGTGCTGCAAATGACGAACTTTGTTCAGGCGAACTTATGATATTACAATACCGAAAACAATCAAACCGATTGAAAAAATCGTATCAACCAAAAGTGAACAAGCAGTGGTTAAGCAAGCTGTAATCATAAACACTTAAATAATCCTGTGCTTAAAAGTGTGTACGTTAAATTTGAAGTAGAACATCTTTGCTGCTTTTCTAATTGACCAAAAGGAATTCAAGTTACACTTCTATGAAGAATTTTGAAACGTTCATAAATAAAACACGACTACGCTACTACACTATCGAGTCAAGTGAAGACTCAAAGAAAACAGAATATTTTGTTGGAGGGAAGTGCACCAATCCGGGCAAGGATTGAAGGAAGCGAGAATAAATTTCACTATTTTTCTTTGGGATGCAGATGACATTATCCTGAGACGGTTAGAACGGAAACAGACCTTCTACCTGGCTTTCTGCCTGCCTTTTTGCGTTTCTGCCTGTCTTTCTTTCTGTTTTCTTTATTTTCTACCTGGCTGCCTTTCCCCTTGCCTTTCTGTGTTTCTTCCTGCCTTTTTGACTGCCTTCTTGTCTTTCTGCCTTTCTCACTGCCTTTCTGCCTTTTTCAAACTTCTCTGATTGATACAATAGCACGATCAAGAAGAACAATAATACAAATCGTCTTTTTTGAAATGCTTAAAAAAAGTTAGTATTAAAAAATATTATCTAACTGACAACAAAGTAAATGCTTCCTTATAAAAGAAATGAATATCCTGTTCGACTCAGCGTCAAGGTGCTTATACTTCAGTTGTAAATGTCTGTAGCTTAAAACAAAAATGTGCGTATTCTTGTGTGTGGTAATCATTCAGTTAAAATGAAGAATGGTAAGAAAAGTTAGTTAATTAGTGGCTTTTTTAGCCATGCTTCAAATTCTGCTGAGGTTAGTATATGTTTTCAATTGAAAGTGAAATAAATTAATTAATTAAGCAATACTTGCAATCTAATAACATTTTTCTGTAACACAATATTAAAATTATGTAATAGATTTGCTTTCTTTTAACAAATGTACTGCGTTATAATTGCATCATAATCGTTGTAATAAAACTGAGAATGAGTCAATCGCGACAGGCTTTTGCTAAGACGATTTACGTTATGCAAACGCATGTTTTAAAAAAAGGCGAATAATGTCTACACATTGTGTTTATATTCTTTTCTTAAAAGAACTCTTTTTTTTCCCGACATACACGAGCACATTCATTCTTCTATGCTTAGAGAAAAAGTTATGAAACCATAAACATGTATACCTTTCAAAGTAATTAAAAGAAGGTATTCAAGCAAGAACTTTAAGTATTTTCAACTGATACATACACATATACATATTCAAATGCACATTTTAATTTTCATTACTTTGTGTTTAGCTTTATGAGTATGACTACTATACTGTGTATAGCACAATACGATATTCACGTCACAGCACACTTGCACCAAATCTGGTTATATATGGCACTTATAAAATGTTAAAAATGAAGAAACAGAAGACAGCATAGCTAGCATGCTCAGCTAAAACCCAATGGCTGATGTCATATCTTAGTAGTATTACAAGCAACAACAGCAATCACTACTTGAATGCACCCCCAGGATTTTAATCTTTTTCCTCTGTCCCGCCTTTACTAATGCTACCGTGGCGGCTTGTAATGCTTTCATATAGAACCGGAAATATTGTGGATATTAGAAGGAGTACAAGAGAATGCCAGCCTTTGTGTATGATATATATATGTATAGCTTTTAAGACAATACCCTGTAGCGTTTATTAACGTAGCAGCTGTTGTCTTTAGTATTTTGATGTAAATATTTTTTGTTTTCAAAAATATATTATAAGCATTTTGTGTGTGGTTGAAGTTATTATATTATATTATATATACGACTACGTATGCTTTATACTTTTGCATGCATTTCTCTGTTTGTCAGCTAATTTTTTACGTTTATATATACATATGTATGTATATATTGAAGTAAAACTGCTTTACAATATATATATATATATATATATATAGACTTATATAATTGCTTTACAATCCTGCCTTGAAGCTGCGTTGTAAATCAAAAGCAGCTGAATGAACGTATGGAAATACAAATTTCATTTCCCTCGAATAAGGTAGAGAGACTGTTTCTTTATTCCTTTTAAGCGATATACGAAACTATACCATCTCTATAAATAAAAAATTACAAAAATCATCTAGTGTATGAGCAAATCGTAATGTTTAAAAAAGGTTTTTTTTTAACCTAAAATGTTTTCTTTCTTGCAGTTAGCACTCCATCCGAGTTTTAAATCATTTTTGTTCCATTCTCTCTGTAAATTTTTATGAAATGTTCTAGTTTTTTCCTTAAAAAACTTTTCTCAATTTTTTCTCTATTTTTCTTCTTTTTTTTGCCTTTAAGAAAGAAAGGAAGGAAGACTTTTCTAAAAAAAATCAAAGTTTTAATTGACCTGCATAACTTTTTGGCTTCACCAACAAACACCTTTGTGCTAAAGAAAGTTTAAAACAAAATGAAGTTTTCGTTGGTTTGAGTCGCATTTCTCGAACTCGCTATTGCTCTATCATTTGAATGATAAGCTGTGTCAACTGAATTTAGATCAATAATGTTGAAGTAGCTTTCATGGGTTAATATTTTATATAAAATGCAATTAGCCCCAAAAACGGTCGACATATAAATAAAACCAGTTTCGTTAACATCAATTACTCTCGTGCAGCTTTTTTTTAAATCTTTGTTTCAATCATTTTCAAGGTATAAGCGAACAATATTTCAACATTCATAATATATTCCTTCAAGATAGACTTACTCTTCACTTTTCCCATACAAATGTTGATTTCGAGTCTTTTCTTAAGTATGTCACTTTGCTCCTTTAAAAACCTTATACTGAAAATGAATATAAACCCTTTTTTCTTAAGCGACTCTTTTTTTCAAACGACTAACGTGTTTACAGAGAACTAGATCGACTTTCTACACGTTTGTATTTTGCAATGAATGCAGTTACATGGTCAGAAAGGAAACGAGGCGAGCTTTATTGATATCATCGGTTTCATCTTTGGAAATTTTTATCTTATTTTTAGTGCCTTCGTGTTAGTTGCTCAATTAAGTTGTTTAGTCTATTTCTATTTCTTTTTATTTCCCGGTTGCTGTGCTTGATGTGTTAACTTCAAGTCAGTGATTACACTTTGAAGTTTTCTTTTCTTTTTCGAATTTCTTTTTATATAAATTTTCGCTTATTATCAACGAGTTTGCATAGTTTTCATACTTGATTTGTACGACTCTTTCTACTTCAATTTTTCTATGCAAGATAACATCGTCAAAATCTCACACTCGTCAAAATATACTTCAAAGGTGTGTGAATCACTATTTCGGTTGTTAGAAATGTAATTAAAAAGTTCGTATATATTTAGCTTATGTTTAGGTGATTTTGAATTTTCCAAAAAATCCTGTTTTTTATCTAACAGCACAACATATCAAGACCATTTTTCCAAAGTTTCAAGAGTAAAATTCTAGACCAAATTGTGTTTATTTCCTAGTACTCTTTCGCATTTCAATCCAATTGCACTCAGAACTCTCTTTTTAGAGTCAGTCGGCATGATATCTCAGTAACGAATAAATGAAATTTTTCAAACTTCTTCGATCTTCGATGTGACTGAATTTAATTGAAGTTGTTAAAGGAGGTCTTTATTCTTCTGTCACAATTTATTTCGCGATGTAATAGGTAGCGTAGACTTTACTCTAATAAATAAGAAAATAAGATTGTTTTCGTTTGGAAAACACACATAAATAAATAAACACCACAATTGCTTAAATGGGGTGGTAATTTCGACTAGTTCCGATGCGCCAATATATATATCGACATTGGCGACTGTGATGGTGCAACTTTTCACCGCTTCGAATTTGTTGGTATAACCCTCAAACTCCTGACGCGTTGAAAACGAACACCGATCTATGTTTTCATTTGATTCAATTTTTTAACGCTCTAGTTTTCCAGAGCAATCATCATCTAGAGAAACAAATGGTATTCAAATGAAGCCATTTATGCGAATGTCTAGTTTGTACACATCAGTGTTCCCTACACTACTGCGAGCATTGCAAGTTGAACGATGCAACTAGCATACTCTAATAGTGTGTTGCTTGATATAAAAATAAAAATATATAACTGACAATAGATAACAAACTTTTAGTAAGAAATTCAAATAGAAAAGCTTTGCGAAGTTAACGAATAGAGGAGTACTTGCTGTAATGTAAAATACTGTTTAATTTTCCTAGGAGTTTGCACAATTTAAACTGTAAGCGAATAAATAACAATAATAAAAGTAATAGCAATGTAAGCGTGATTTCTTCTTCTAGTCTCATAAGTTTTAAATAATATTTAATTTCAATTGAAAGAACGAATTTTTATTTATATATTTTCATGATTTCCATTAAGTACATTTGAGGGTCTTATTATAAATGGTAGTTTATGTAGTAAGAATGACATTTCGTATATTTTCCTTTAATTACCTGAAGTTAGTAATAGGATTAATTAAATAATTTTGAAAAGGTTGTTTTGCCAAATTTGTACAAAAGTCGAACACAATTGTTGTACAATTGAATATAATATTAGAATATAAGAGTAAAATAAAGCTCATTTTCGTTTTTGTAAAATGGGAACAATAACTTCGACTTCCTTTTCTCCATATAGTTCTTACCTTATTGAACTAAAAATTATCACCCAAAATTGTGCAACGCAATCTGTCATATAAACATCGGAAATTTTTCTTGTTCTAAAAACAAAAAAAGGTATAATGAAATGTTATCGTAATTATTGATACACAGCTTATCTCTTCAATAGAAATCCTACGATTCCTTTTGTTTTTAAACTTTAAAAAAGGTGAAGTGAAGCATATATATTCATCGTGGCTCAAATTTTTGATAAATTTCACGTCAAATTAATAATCATCAAAATATTATTTTATTAATAGCGAAAGTATCGGCTGATCAAACCCATGCAAAGTATTTAGGTAAAGCCTTAGAATATATCAAGAAAGAATTGCAAGCTTATTATGGATTAGATGTTTGGAGAGTGATTTCAATTATAAAATGTGCTCTGAATTTATCAATCGTCAGAATAAATGAGATTAGATTTCGGACGCTGATTTTATTTATTTATGTTATATTTCATTGGCAACCCTGTACACCAAGCAAGGAGAAATAATAAAATTTGATTCGAGGTATAGTTGATTTTTCACTGATTTTTCTCCTTTCTCATCTGTTAACATTAATTCTTCTTGTTGTATGTGGAAAAGAGTTGTCAGGAAGTACATCAGCAGAACCAAAAATAAATTTTATTAATTTCTTTGAACCATGTTTTGTTTGGCTGCTTTAAAAAAAATGATATCTGTCAATTAGAAGTTTTGATTGCAAGGAGCAAGTTGTCAATGTATTCTCTACCCTATATATGACAAGAAAGTTATAGAGCGATCCAACATATAAAATAAATAAGAAAATTTCATAAGGAGCCATAATTATATACATAACTATACAAATATTTCTTCACAATTTTTTATTTGCGAAACGTTCTTTAATTGTAAGGCTTTCTGTCTGCCTTCTCTTTCTGTTTCTGCTTTTTATTGCCATCAGTTTGAGTCAGTCCCTGAAAACGCAAAGCTAACAATCAAGGGAGAAAGGCAATTTTATTTCAATAGCAATGGTTCCCTTTTTTGTTGTTGTTGTTCGTTCGTCTACAAATGAAATATATTTTTGTTTGCTTCTGAGATCTGTTTTTTATTGTTTATTTGTAAGAGATAAAGTTGTAGCACATCACGATACATCTTATATAATCCCGGCCGCAACAATCAGACTTTTATCATTCCATCCAACCAACGCAATCGAAACTTTGACACATTCATAGGTACAGAGTACATATGTGGACTGTAATATGAAAATCATTCATGAATGCAAAAAAAGTTGAGTGCAAAAGTTTCTCTCGGGAAATATCAAATGTATCAATAATAACGAAAGATGCGTTTGCTCATGTAATATTTTAAAATAGTTCTTAAAAGTCCAATTAATTCATTGTCTGTTGGTTGATAATAATTGATATTTTATCGGTGACTAGGTTAGTATCTTAAAACATTACTAGAAAACCAAAAAAAAAAAAAGAAAAGAAAAAAACGTGAAGAATAACACTTTTTAGAATTTTCGACAATTTTCAACAATAAGAGAAGACCCTGTAGCTCTTACACCTGTTCTGTGGCTTAAGAAAGGTATGACCTATTTAAGCAATTGGGTCAATTTCAAGCACTGCTTTATGGAATTTTAAAAGTCCGAATAATTAAGAATAGAAAATATTTGAAAAAATTCTCTTTGCACAGTTTATAAAAAAGAAATAGATCGATCTACATCTCTAACATGTGCATCCATCATCAAAGGAAAGTTCTTGTCCAATGTTCAATTACGTAAATGACCTTAATTCAAATTTAATTCAAAATCAATCAAGGAATTTAAATGACGCATATATGAAAAATCAATTAATCTGCTGGCATATGTGGAAGTGTTCGCAAGCCAAAGGAGATTATTTTTTGAGGAATATGCTGAAATTTTCGATTTTTTTCGAAGGAGAAGAAAGGTGGTAAAGATTTTACATCCTTTTTTGCTCTTGATCTTTTAAATGCTTGTGAAAATAAAAGTTCGCAATATCAGCAGTCTGCCTTAATCTATGAGGATAATTACGAAAAAGACATAACGCAATTTACTCGTATAGTGGCCACTCTGACAGCTGTTACCTACTGATTATTAAAAAGGGGCGCCAATACAAAAGAAGAACCATTACGCCGAGACTGCTCGCAAACTTCGCGGAATTTTCGATCGAGAAAGTCTCCCTAATGTGACAAAAAGGGTGGTCAACAATTTGAAGAAACTGAGTCGATTATAGACAGTAAGTCTTCTTTGCGTCCGGTCGTTCGAAAATATTGCTGCTGAAAACGAGAGTGTTGCCGAAGTGTCGCCGAAAACCCGAAAATATCTATTGGACATTGTTTCTAATAACTCCAAATTTCGCGAAGCAGTTCGCAGCAGTATTTCGGGAAAAGAGCTCCACCTTCACTCGTACAAGATTTAACTTACCCAAAAGCTCAAACCAGGACCCGTTATAAGAGAAAATTTTAATAAGCTAAAGTTTTCATCGCGTTAATTTGCTTTACTTATATATAATTTGTTTTTTTTAATTAATACCTGAAAAGGTGGTTATCGAAAATTCAAGTCTAATTATGAATTTCTTAATTTATTTTCAAATAAAATCAATTCCATTGCGCTGACGACATATGCCATTAAGTTAATTACGTTACAAAGATATTCTCCATCCATGATATATTTGTATAGAAAACTTTGCCAATGAGAGACGATAATGTTAAGGATATCATCTGTTGTTTTTGTAAGTAAACTGAAAAGATAACAAGCTGAAATGAATTTATATATATATATATATATATATATATATATATATAATAAATCTATATAAGAAGACAAAATATTGTTTAAAACGAAAAAAAACATGTCAGCTTTGCTTTCGTTTGTTTTCATTCCACTTAAAGTTTTGTGTTTTCGTAACTATGTTAAGGATAAGCATACAAAATAAATACAAAAATAACGACATCTCAGAGATTCTATATGATTTGGCAGTTTTATAATTTTCATAATATCAAGCTTTGTATAGCATAGTATTAGTTGCTGTTAGCAAACTTCCGCTTTGAAAACCGGATCTCTATACTTATGACAAAGCACAAAAGTTGTTTAAGTCAAATTACGAAAACAAAGATTTTCGGATATATTTGTGAGATGAGAGAGATGAAGGAAAGGGAAATCAATAAAACTAGTTTTGTTCATAGAGAATTCAGGCATTTGCTATAGATGCTTATGCATATGTGAGCATAGAATTCTTTAATTAAGTTTATTGCTTATACATAACAATTGCATATACAAATATACGGAATACACAAAAAGGATACACATACGTCATGAAATACACTCAATAAATAACACAAAGTTTCCCAAATATATGCAAAAGTACTTACAATGGCAAAATCAGTGTTTTATCTTGAAAAAGAAGAATCTACTCCGAAATAAATTTAGTTTAATAATGAAAGGATGTTTGCTTATTCATGCATCAAATCATATATAATTTTAAATATGCAGATTTTTGTATGTGTGACCTCGAACATCACTGTTGTTAATGTAAGCCGTTTATTTCAGAAATGCCGTAAATCCATTTTCCAAATAAATCAATTTATTTACTTTAATGTTTACATTTCTACTTAACCTTTTCAGCTCGGAATAATTCACAAATAATGCATTTAAAATGTTTTTTTTAGTTTTCATTTTCCAAATGTCTTACTAATCCGGGCCTTAGGAAATTTGGATTGAAAGATTTTTGTCGCTTGAACTAACAGAATTTTTTCACAAAAGAAGTTTTAAGTAAGATATTGAACTATGAGATGCGAATGAAGAAGTGTCTTGCAAAACAATTTAATTTTGATCGAGTACCTTCTTTAAACTAATAAAAGGAATACACAAGCAAAGGCTAGCGTAAAAAAATAAATTTTGATTTTGAGGTAAAAAGCCGGCTAGAAAATAATCAAACAGTTTTAGTGTTTTCAGAATTATTCGTTAAAAACTTTTCAGTTACGACGAAAAATTTGTTTTAAAATGAAGTAGAATTTTGCAAGATTTAAGTAAAAGAACCACATCGCCCCTATGCAGCAGTTATTCATCACCTTAGAGCCGCATAAAATACATAAATGCTTAACCACTGACATATATTTTTTTTTATTTTTTGAAAGAAAATAAATTTAACGAACATAATATTTCCTATGTGGGCAAAAATAATGCCGGGAAATGTGATAAGGTTTTGTGAATTTGCCAGGTTACCTTTCAATAATAGGGGGGAGTACATAAAAAGGCGACAGGAATTTGTCAATGGAAAGCATAGCATCTACAAGACTTGATAAGGTAGAGCGCATACATCTTCAATCATCTATCAGAGGGTGTGAGGTATAAATGCATCTATAATACATTTAGATGTGGCACGATTAATATAAAAGCACAGTTTCTTCCCGGGTGCTTAGTTCTGGAAATAGTGTCAAACCACAATTAAAATATAAAAAAAAAATTAAAAAGTATTTAAATGTTATATACTGTTTGTCGCGCGTAAAATAAATGTCAAATGTCGCCAAATCACTTAAAAATGTGCAATGGGTCGATCCTACATACAAACTGTCGAGCAGAGCCATACACGAAAAAGTTAAGAAAAAACTATTGTGTGAGAAGTAATTAAAAAATAAATATAATAAATAAATATAAATAATGAAATTAAAATAAACCAAACACTAAAAAAGTGAAATTCTCTTCTATTATGACTTTAAACCAACGATATTTTCAAATACACTTTCGTGACAAGAGTTGTGGTAATAGATGTGCTTAGACGATGATGGCGTTAATTGTGTGGTATAAAAACCACCTGCAGCTTTATACACTAATATTGGAATCGATCGGAATGCTTGGACCTCCCGTGTTTTCCCTCTGGAGTATCAATATCTTTAGATGAATTTATAAAATTTATTTTAAAGATTTTTAAACAAATCCACTTAAGCTATTTTAAAAACGAATGCTTATATAAATGATAGGTACAAGTGCGATTAAACAAAATTTATAGTTTTCAATAAAGGAAAAAACATATTTTATATTATACGAGCATGGACTGGTAAGGAAGACATTCTCGTCATTTACAGCAATGAGCATGAGCAACTCAATAACCTAAATTCAATTTTTTTTTGAAATATTTAACTTAATTTTGTACATCGATAGAAAAAGAAAAAATTGCTTTTTTTGTAATTTTTAAATAATTTTATTTCTCTCAACGTCAGAAATCCACTCAATATGACCGAAGGACGGAATTACGGAATACTAGTTTCTCTTTGCTGTTTGGAATGCTTAGAAATATGAATTGTAGTGCATGATCTTCTTATCGATAAAGGATTTTAACTCGCTTTAGCCGTTTTGTCTATGCGTCCGTCATACCTTCTAATCTTGAAAGGCTACCTGGAAAAACTAAGAGCAAAAGGTAAAGCTTCATGTTTCGGCTGGAAGGAGCAAGAAAAATAACTCAATACCAGAATTCAAAGTATTATGATCGAGAATTTATAACCGATATTAGATTCAAAGTAAATTTTTACCGTAAGTTTGCTAGATGCATTTACTGCGTCTATATAAAAATCTGATTCAAAATCTTAGAGAATTAACAAAACCCCTTAAAATATTCCTACATTTTTCACAATAAATGGTTGCTGGTGCAACCAAGGTGAAGTGTAACTTTTTAATGGCATTGCCTCCTTATATGCAATTAATATACAAGTAAAATTTGAAAAACAATATTTTCCTTCAATTAAATTGAGATCTAAACTTAAAGATTTGATTAAATAGAATTTTTGGTTGTATTTAATTTCAATTTTGTTTTTTCACGTTACACTTGAAAATCGATAATTTAATTATACTGCACGATATGATGCCTACGGTTTCGTTGACCAATCAGTATATAATTATTTTATGGTGAAAGTTCCTCGGGGCAGCGATTTTCATACACACATACGTTTTCCAGTTATTTGTATGCATGGAATGGCACGATTTTTATATTACGCTTGATTGCTTAACGATATTTACAAGTCACTTAATTTTATGGTCGTATTAATTACCCTTTCATATGAATACATTTATTTGTACGTAAATACTTTTGCTTTTTTTCACAACCCAGGAAGAGGAGGTATACTGGGTTTATTTTTCCGCTGGTAACACATGGAAATACACAAAAGTTATACCAAAAACATTTTTTTTTTTTTAGAAACATAAAAATCTGAACCTAACCGCAGATATCTTTTCAATGTATATTTTTGTCTGTTTGTTATTACATTTTTTACGATTATAGAAATTAGGAAGAGAAGTTGAAACTTGTCGTTTATGGTCCTTATTGCAGGCAATGGATAAAAAAATACTTCCACGAATAGAACAGGGCAAAGAATTTAACCTGCTATACGGAGAATTTGTTAACGTAAAACTTTATGCAATGAACTCGCAGGGTCATTTAAGAAACGGAAATGAAATATGTTGGAATATCGGATAAATGTCATGCGTACTATTCCCAAAACATTTTATAATTTTATACGCTAATGTTAGAGGGTGGGTAACAGAGATTTCTCCTAAAACGGATGTAACTCCTTTCCGTAAAATGTCGGAAAATTTACAAATTTACAGATGTGTACAATCGGTCTTTGGTTAGAGCGATCCGAAAAAGACTGTTTTTTATTTGACTTGAAGTGAGCTTCTAAAGATTGTCAAGTCAGTTTGCCAACTAAGCTTTTTCTAATGGGTGTCTCCATTACCGACGCATTGCAGAGTTTGCCGATTTGAACTCCTGAGTAAGTTGAATCTCGTATAATTGAAGACGGAGGTTCTATGTCAAAATTCGCTACTTCGTGAAATTTGAAGTTAATGAGAACGATACCGAATTGATGTTTTCGGATTTTCGGCGACACTCACGTTTACAGTAGTAATGTTTTCAAGAAGCTGGCCGATACGTCGACGCAAAGAAGACCTACCGTCTTTAATCGACCCAATTTCACACGTTAGGTAGACTTTCTCGATCGAAAATTCCGCGAAGTTTGCGAGCGTAACTTTCCCCGTCTTTGTAATGGGTTTTCACAATTACAATGCTATCTTCTTTTGCGCTGCATTTTTAATAATCGCAGCAATCACAGGTGGCAAAATTACAGAGTTGTCAAAATTTAAATCGTGCGTTCTTATTGATGTACCCCTTTAAATATAAACTTAAAGACGCAATGAGTCAGTTTCATATAAGCAAAAAATGATTGTGATAGCAAAAATTCTAAGATTAACAGTTGCAATGTTTATGACAATAAAAGGCTCTGGTTTATTCTGCCAGTTTCAGTTCTCGTCCCTTTAATTCTCGACTTTCGATTTCAGGCTAACTGACTAGGTTGCTATGGGCTTCCCATTGACCGTTTATTTTAAAAGATTTGGAAATTTTTTCAAGACTCACTGCTAGGATAAGTATTTCTTTATTTCTTGAAAATAATTTGCGTTTTCCGGAACGTGGGTGTTATGGTCAATTTTCCTTTCGTTTGTGTAAATTGACAACATTTCGCAGAGTTGCACCATGGCCGTTAATTGCATGATTTAATGATTTGAAATGTTTATATGGTACAGAGACGATTTCCAATGACTATTTCTGCTATACTCATTTTGTTGACTTTAATAAGATGCCTTTGCATTGCAATGGGGTGGAAGAAGCCAAGTAATTTAACTAAACGAAAATTCCGCAACCAAAATTAGCCAAATATACCACTAGTAAGAAGAGAAAAATCAAAAAGAGAACAGCCGAGTCGTTCATAAGAGCTTTAGCACAATAGGCCTCAAACAATATTTAAATAACCATCTATACCTATAAGATTTTGCTTCTGTCTTTTTGTTTTGTTGTAATTGTAAATTTATTTCAATATAATTTTCTTAACTGGCTGCACACACAGTTCCACGTTCATGAATGGGCTTTTAAATTCTTAAAAAAACTTCAAAAAATATTTCTTAAGTTGCTTCTGAATGATTATTTTCCATAAATCCAAAAGTGCTCAATAGTAATTCCTGAAGTTAGTAAAATTATTTAGGAAAGATTAAAAGGATGAATTTGGATGGGATTAAAAAGAGAAATCCCTATAGAAGAACGTATATAGTAGTAGCGTAACGGTATACGTAGTAGCGTCCTTCATTTATTATACTTTAGAATATTATTCTAATTAAAATAAATGAAAGAAATTGTAATTAAAAAATAGTCTTTTTTTTATAAGTTTTTCTTATGAGTCAACTATTATAAGTCATTTAGTCTAAAAATATATGTTTGCAATAAAAACATTTTCATATTAAAAATCAAATAAACATAGAGAACATTTAATACTATAAATAATAGTCATTTCTGCAGTTGAGCAATTAAAAAATATATAATCGTCTTCTGTACAGTGTCTATGAATTGTTGTTAAAATTATGATGTAACATAACCTTTGTAGATAATTGGTTCATACTTGATACTTAACCTAATGTACTTTAAGTGTCAGTAGAGTTTTCTTTGCTTTTTTATATTGATTGTCAGGCAAAGAAAACTTATGAAGATATCATCTGTGACATGCAAAGAAATATAAGGATTTCTTTTCATCGAATTTCAAAAAGGCTACAAGTTTCGGTTAAGATTACAAATTTTTACTATCATAAGATTGTTTGCATTACAATTTTCTTTATTGTCTCATTTCAAAAATTAAATAAAATGTTTACTAGAATATTATGATGAGAATGATGTTGAGTTGAACTGAACTAAAAACTAGGCCATGATCTTTCAAATCATCAATACACACAGAGCCCTATTCTTAATAACAGGAAGGTGAATGATTGCTTTAGTTAAAGGATTTTATTTCCTAAACACCTCATACCGACTATTCAAGCCAAAATTAGAATAGTTAAAACCTTAATTATGCAGTTAATACAAAACACCTTAGTAGTCTATAAGACTTTATTTTAAAACACGCCATTTTTTCTTAAAATTGTTGTTTTTGTCACAGTAATTTTGAATGAATGAAAATTTATAAAAACATTTTTAATAGTTGGTTCATTATGGGTAGTGTCTTTACTGGAAATTTGTATTTATCGCACTTAATAAAAATCCAATCACTTCATGCAGTTCTCAGTGAATATCAGTCTCGACAGTTGTCTAGAACAATTTTGCAAGAAATCATGTAGTCTACATTAACAAATGAACCTGTGTTAGATTAGCAAGTAAGAAAGTTATATTCGGCTGCGCCGAATCTTTTCCTCTCACCACCCTTATCTTATAAAAGGAGGAAAAAATAAATTGTAATAGGTGGGCGTGGCAGTGAAATAACTTCCAATGTTTCTGCAATTCTCCAATTTGAAGACGATGCCTTCATTTTTACGGCTGAAGAATGTTTACCAAAGACATTACACAGACAGACGGACAGAGGGCCAGGCTTAAATCGATTCTAAATTTGATGCTGATCAAATACATATACACTTTGTGGGATCTCCGAAATTTCCTTTTGGTAGTTACAAGTCAAATGAAAAAAGGAAATATACCCTCCACCTTTGGTGGTAGGTCTAAAAAGAAGATAAATCTCATTGAAATTTTTGTTTCTGTTTCAATATATACGCACCACTTTCAATATAAATTCCATATAAATTCAATATAAATTTCACACTGTATTAATCACCCGAGAACACTATAAAATAGAACTCGCCTCCGGTCATTATTATTTACTACTACTACTAGGTGCAATCAGTCAAAATTTAAGTTTGGCTAAACAAGAGATATTAATGTCAAAATGTACAATTTTAATTTTAGAAATAAAGAGAAATAAATGAAATTCTCTTTTCTCCTAATCTTCTAATGCAATTGTTTGAATTTATTTTGCTACAATGATAGAAACATGTAGTAGAAAGGAATATTCGTTGCAAGTTAATGCAATTGTACGTACGATTACTTACTAAGTTCATTAATTTAATTTATAAATTTAAATCATAACAATTGTGAGCTTCTATATTAAAGTTGATCAAATAAGCTTTTGAAAAAGAAAGAAGATTTCTCTTTACTCATTGAATTACTTGTTTCGTCATTAATTATGTGAAAGTTCTATGTTTCTTTAATTTTTATAATTTTATTAAAAGACAAGAACCTGATAATGCTTCTAAACATCTTCTCCTTGAGTCGATAGATAGACAGCTAGGAGTTGTGAATATATGGTTTGGACCGTTTCCAGGGAGCTTACAACTTTTTCCCCAGGGGTTTAAGATTTATTTCTTAATTTGATTCACTTATGAATGTAAGCTAATGATCTTCCCATCCACCAAAGAGATTGACTGAAACTTCTTCTTGTTACTTCTATGTGTTCTTCCTTTTGTACATAAAATATTTTCCTTTATTGCATATAACTAAAATAATATTCAAATCCTGATACTACATTAGTATCTATGCATATGGTAAGCAGAGATTGCAATCCTCTTATCGGACGGCTTCTATATATATTTTTAAAACGAAACGATTTAGTAAAATTGTCAAAATATTTGCTTTTTAACTGAAGGATTTATAGTAATCACTATCGCTTCGATTTAGTTACGTATGCAAAATATTGCGCTTCTTGCGAAAGCAGAACAGCGGTATGTTAAAGTTGGCATTAGTGGTGCAACGTTAAAAATTTCGCATAAGTATATATGGGTTAATCTACGTTAATCTACCCCCTCTAGAGCTCATCTACGGATGTCTTTTTTGCTTGGCAGCTAAATCCTCAACTTTTACCTCAATTTAACAAAATATTAACAGCTGCGTTAGAATAAAGCTTGAAGTAGCAGTCCTCATCAGGAATCTATAGTGTCCTTAACCTATAATAGGACCGTGTTAGGCAGAATAGAGCAGTAGAGCAAATGAATCTGTTAAGAAGTTTTACATCAGCTTGAAAGACATAACTAAACACTAAAAAATGAAGGTTGGAGATGGATGATATTTTACATATGATCAGGGGGTTACCCATTAGTCGCCCTAATAGACTGACAAAAACTTTTCTTACTTCTTTTATATTCAAAGTGGGAAAAACTGTCTTTGAGTTTTCATTTCATCCTTTTATTTTTTTTAATATATTTTTTGCATTCTTATTGGACAATTCATTGATTTTTGTTTGCCAGCAGCAATTTGGCAAACGGTTTTATTTATTAAAATACAATTTTATAGTTTCCGCACTATGCTGTCGATCGTTTATTTCCATTGGAAGCGATTCAATATATACGGCATCGATTTTAAATTTGACTAAGATGACATAGTTTTTAAGTTCCACTTAAATTAAAATAATTTCGAACAGTTTTAAATCAATGACATTCTAATTTTATTTCAATGCATATTTAAGAGAGTTATATATAGGACATTGAAATTACAATTTGTGTGAAAATATGCTCAACTAAACGAAGTTTAGCAAAAGATTTAAACTAATTCGTATTACACTGTTGTTAATTTTTTTGCACAAGAACAACAAACACTGAGACAAGAAAAAAATGCGAAACACTTTAATAGAATTGTTATATGTAAATAGCATTAGAGGAAAGTTTTCGTTTCCTCAATTTATTATATTACATTATTACTGTACAAAGGAGATTTATTTTGCCATCTATTTTGTAACAAGCAAACAAAAAAAACAAGCAAAATGTAAAGAATGTGAAGAGGAAATCCTTATCTTTATTTCATGAGTTTTGAAATTGAAAATATCGAGACAGAATGGAAATTTATTTTATTCGTTCTTATATTTAATTAAATAAAGTACGATTTTATTCGCCTCAGCTAAAAATCAATTTCTTTAATAAATTAAGAATTTTTATCAAATATGTATATTGTAAAGGGCTGAAACTTGGCCTGGGATTCGCTCGGCGGGTCCTTTGGCCTTGTTAGTGGCAATAGTTGGTGATTCGATTTGCTTTGTAATGCTGCCACAGATGAAAGATGGAAGTTTTCTTCTGTAGAGTGGGATTAGATTCTCGGTACCGGCGTCGTGCTTCCCCTATGCTTCAATAATTTTCAGTTGCAATTTTTAGAATTTTGCGCATTTGTAGATAACGTGGACACATTGTTTATGTAATGCGGAATGTTGATTAATACAATTGATACAAAAAGTCCGAGTACAAGCTTCTGAATGTCAAGGTAGACCACAACCAGCACAAGTTGGTAAATTCTTGCATATTTTTAAAAGGTGCCCGAGGCGTGGCAGTTTTTATATATCATGGGGTTTGGGACATATAGTTCAACTTTGCATTTGTTCCAAGCAACATCTACAGTTTGCGGTAATCGATAATGGTCAAAAGTGATAATTAGTGTACCCGTAGGAATTCTAGTTTGTTCATCAATGCTAGGTTTAGTGAATTTATAGATTTCAGTTAAACCTTGACTTTTCATTTCCTGGACTATCCCTTCTTCCGGCACAATGTTCAAGCATGGAGCATAAATTACCCCTTTGACAGAATTAAGCTTTTCGTGTAATTTATAGGAAACCATGCGCAAATTTGCAAGAGTTTTAGCTTTCAATAGGTTTTCAGTAGCATGTGGATTACCAGCGAGCACTAGTAAATTTCCATCTCGAAGATTTGAAATCGAGTCAATGTTTTCTGTTATGCAGTCTAGAGTTTTCATAATGCCGAACGGACTAAGCTCCGATAATTTTTTCTTAGATTCTAGAGGAGTACTTACTTAGAGGAGTAATTATGTATTTTTTATTAACCAGAATTTGGTCAATGGCCGGTAGCGCTGGAAAATGCGAACTTTGTATTTTTTTTCTTTTCACTGCATCATGTTCCGCCAACAGGCGTAATCTGTTTGAGTTATTATCTATAATGTAATTGTTTGTACTCCATTATGAAATTAGTTTGCGAAACACTTCCACTTAAAAAACTTTAGATTTCCTGTTTTTTATTGTTAGTTAGTGATTTTTTTTATCTTTTTGATATCACAGCACTTAATTTGCGACGAATACGTATTATCCTATTAATAACGGTAAACAGATCGCTGTTTTGTTTGTGTGTTTACTCTCTTTTTAGCACTTTAAATTTGATTCTACAACGTTCTGCCGTTTGTTGGTTAGTGTTGTCAACTTCACTAATGATTAATCAGAAAGCGCTAGGGCTCCTGATTTGTACAAAAGCAAATCAGGCACAAGGAACTTGATAGAAATTGTTTCGAGCAGGAAATGTTTTCACTTCTATCTATTGGATCATATATTGGAAAAAGTTTTGTAAATAAGTAAAATTTAAATTTTATTAAATTTAATTTTTAATTTTTTCACAGTTTTGCCAGTCATTTCTCAACCTCTCACGAGTAAGAAGAAAAAAGAAAAGGAAATCGGATTAGAATGATAAAAGTAAGAACTTTAATAAAAATGGTAAGAATACGATGAGAAATATAATAATAATAACCAAAATGGTGACAATATAATGGGAATTATAATAATAAATTAAGATACTAAAAGTGACAGGGTAATAAA
This sequence comes from Glossina brevipalpis, assembly GCA_000671755.1. Classification (NCBI taxonomy): domain Eukaryota; kingdom Metazoa; phylum Arthropoda; class Insecta; order Diptera; family Glossinidae; genus Glossina; species Glossina brevipalpis. The sequence goes on along the minus strand of KK351017.1, from coordinate 1,134,435 downwards.
CTTAAGCCAGCACCCCTCCCAAATGAAAGACGTATGAGGTCAAAACGAAGGATGTCTTTGAGTCCTCACAATATATATTCTGGACCAGCACCAAATTTAGAATCGACTTAAGCATGCAAGTCTGTGTTTGTTCTTCTGTATAATGTTTGTAGTTAACATTCCCCTAAAAGTGTCAAATTTGGCAAAAACATTGGAAGTTCTTGCACGCAAGTTAGTATTGAAAATGGTCCAAATCGAGGAAAGGATACGTCCATAGTACTACATAAATTGAAAAAACCTCTGCTTTAAGTAAAAAAAATTGGTTTTTTTGTTTATTGCTTAAAAATCGTAGTAGACAGATCTATAAAAATTTCCACGAATTAGAAATTCTATTCTATTCTATTCTATATTATAGCATCCGTACAAAAATTGGAAGGACCGGACACGCCCACTCGATATATTAGAACATCGCAATTTAATTTACGTTTGTAACATTAAAAAAACGATATTAAAAAATTCCCTAAAATACATAAATTTTTGATTAGCATTAAAATCGGAATTCATCTAGACGTATCTGTACGTCCGTCTGTCCATCTGCCCGTCTGCTTTCTCGGTCACCAAAAATTAAGATGTTTGGATAAAATTTGGTAAAAACATTGAATGTTCTTTCACATAGGTTGGTATTGAAAATGGGTCAAATCGATCATAGGCCACGCCTACAATATAAACTAAGCTGAAACACGCCTGATTTCTGGCTGTTCTGTTTATTGCTCACAGATCGCAAAATGAAAGTTTCCACGGCATTCCCTAAAAATAGAAAAAATCTGTCATGCCCACCTGTTAAAATTTAAAAGGAATTTTATTTTTTTACTTGTTCCACTTGCTATTGTAAATGATGTGACGGATAGAAAGCCTATGACTATAATGGATTTACATTTTCAATTACAGTTCTCAATGGTTTGAGAATTTTGCCGAAAGGCAAAGAATCTAATGAACATAAACTATCTAGAATTTAGGATGTGCCTAATTTGCATTTCTGTAAACGTTACGAGTAGAATGAAAAAATTAATTAAGCCCCATAATGCTATAGTTCTTTGAAAATTTTTAAACTTACAAAGCACACTCAGTATGGTCATTACAATACTTCAAATCTCAGTGGTTTAAATAGTATTGTATTATAGGAATGTCGTATAAAACACTCTATTTAATGGGAATTTTCAACAATCATAACGGTGTTGCGGTGTAAACAAAACGTTAAAACTCATCCACAATCATATCACCAAGAGAGGCATCGGTTCAACTATACATTAGCAGTTAGTTCTATGTGTTCGTTTGTATCAGAGAAATAGTTTTTCGAATTGCCCTTGCATGATAGTTACAGCTAATCATGATGTCACTCATTGCGTCTAAATCCTTGATAGTAACGTGCATCACTACTGTGGATAAACATATTGTATTAACAGAATGTAAGCACTGAAAATGTACAAAAAGTATATCTAAACATTTTTGAAAATATTGCATTTGAAAAGCTATGTCTGCAAATAAACAAAAAGCAAAAAGAGCTCAATGACGGTAAATAATTTCCGACGGATTTAAATTCTTCGTAAGTGACTTCACAAGAGTACTTTTATTTGCAATCGAAAACTCTTCAAAGGATGCTATATTTAGCCAGTGATATGCATTTTCAGTCTTAATTGCGGTTCCTGTAACATGCGTTCATGCACGCATTTGCATGCATTTTTAGTTATTTGTATGTGTTCGAAAAAGATTAAATAATAAAAAAAAAATATACATTAGGAAAATTTTACATTCTCAACCAGGAAAACAATAATTAAAGTATTATTGTGTTTATTTATTCACTTTTTCGTAGCCTATGTTTTGTTTTATTTTGTTACTCTGTTGCTGTGTGTTACTGTTGCAAAAACAGATTAAAAATATTTACACTACGGACTGCTGCCGCTAGTGCGTATTGTAGCTTTAAACAACATTGTAAACTAATTGAGTTAATTGAAAATTTAAATTATTTATCCAACTGCTTACGTATATTAATACTTAAAAAAAAACTTTTCAAATTATTTTAAATTATCAATTAAATCCGCTCTCATCGATATGCTTTTGTATTTATACGAATTATTAGTTATACACCCATTTTCCGATCATTAATTATAAAAAATTATTAAATTTCAACGCTGAGCTTTTTACGTAAATAAATCGGCAGATTATATATATCAAATTGCCATAATTTGTTTTAAGCTCTTGCGAAATGTTGAAATAAACTTTGCTGGTGCAAGAATTTAAAATGAGATAAATATTCTTTTTTTTTCTTCTTAACTATTCAGTTTATTTATATTAACTCTACTTTAACTTTTTTTACAATAAGCGGTTAAAAAAGCATAAGATGGAAAAAGTAAACCGGGATTATACCTCTTTTTTTACTAAAATAACAAAATACTCAGTTAAAGGGTTAAGCAAGGGGTAAATTTTTCGGTAAATCAATTTTTTTTTCTTTCGTAAACGGATACGTTTCGAATATGTGGAAAAATGTGTTACATAGAAAACGTTTTTTTCTTGAAATTTCTGAAATGACAACTTGTGTCAAATGAGTCCTTGCTGGGTTGTTACAGCCTAACTTCTTATCTTTGATTTCTAGCTTCTTTCATCGCCTAACAGTTGTTTTTATAGTGTGTTTATGTCCATTTAGAAGCACCTTTAAACAAAAATACGTTAATGTAGTTTCATTGAGATGACCATTGAGAATCCATACGACGCTAAGGATGATTCAAAACCTTTTAATTTCTTCGGCTGCAAATTGAAAGTGTCTGATGAAGTTTTCACAGTTGATTATGAATTCAATTAGACAATTATATATTTTCTCACGCGATTTTGCTTTACGTGCGGTGTAAATGGTCCGATTCTCTCTTTGACGGACGCGACAGATTCTGTAAAATGCTGCAAAATAGGCACTTTCGACTAAAACACCTCGAGGAAGAAGCATGAAGAAGAACATTTGAACACGAAAGAGCATTTTTACGTCCCTGGGATTAGAGGCTAATGGAAAAAATTTATGTATTTATACAAAAAACAATAAAAAAAAACATATGTATAAAATATTTCAAAACTTCAAATGTGTTTTTTTTTTAAACATGATTTTGAAAACGACTCACAGCATATATATCTCAAACAATTTTCATTTTTCTCATTCCAATTTTTGATGTCTTTTTACCTCTAGAATGAATTCTAGGAATACACCGGCAGGATTCTCGATAAATTACTTTAAACGTTTGTTATTAATATTTTTTTATTTGTTTTTTTTTTTTTTTGGCTAATCACACAAAATGCAATATTTCCAAAATCTGGCCCATTGTTTGTTAGACATAGAAATGTAGATTAAAAGTATTTTTTTTAAATTTAAACATGGACGAGTTACACCACGTGACACGGAGCTCTTTAATGTTTAGCCATAATTGGTATAGCGTTACCTTTTTTAATATTTTTCAAAAGTACTTTCTTTTTCAATACTTAAAGGTAATTTTTTTTTAATTTTATTAGAACCGCAACGCATCGCAACGCATCGAAACGCAACGCAAAGCAACGCATCGCAACGCCACGCTACCAATGCAACGCAACGCAACGCAACGCGATGCAGGTGAGACAGAAGAGACGCATCAACGCATTGACGCATCAACGCATTTCGTTCATCGTTTTTTTTTATGTACCGTCATTTTTTTTGACGTACCGTCGTTTTTTTTGACGTGCCGTCATTTTTTTTGACATGCCGTCGTTTTTTTTAACGTGTCGTCATTTTCTTTTAACGTGCCGTTGTTTTTTTTACTCCCCGTCGTTTTTTTTGACGTGCCGTCACTTTTTTTGACGTGCTGTCGTTTTTCTGACGTGCCTTCCTTTTTATTTGACGTGCCGTTATTTTTGCCGTTACGTCGCTTTTGCAGTGCCGTTGTTTTTACCGTGTGGTTGTTTGTGACGTGCCGTTACTTTTGTCGTACCGTCGTTTTTGACGTGGCGTCGTTCACCTTCGTTCCTTCGTTTTTGCCGGACCGATATTTCTACCGTGCCGTCGTTTTTGCTGTTCCATCGGTATTGCCGGACCGTTATTTTTTCTGTACCGTCATTTTTGCCGTACCGTTGTTTTTTGCGGTGCCGTTGTTGTCAATTTGAAACAACAAAATTATAGGTCCCCGGTAGTTTTTCCTCAATCGTTCAAAAGTGTACAAAGTTTTCACACTACTTTTTAATGGTTTGAATTTTCCCCTAAATTCGAACAATAGCTCTTTGAAATCATATGTTTAGGTTGAAAACTCAAGACAAGAGCGAATTGTTCTTTCCCCTGCATTAGAAGATAGTCTGCGCTCTATAGATCATGGGTATTCAATAACATCAACATCAGGAAAGATCATAAATTACGTTGTAGGAAAACGGGGTCGTTATTATATAACATATAAAGATTATTTATCTCTTACTTCCGCATCTTCCAAATCAGAAAATAAAGAGTGGCGAGATAATTAGCTATATTTCAGATTATCTTTTGGAAAACAATGAAGAAGTCGGCTAACTATTAATGCAAATGGGAATCGCTGTTGTATGGCTATTATCAAAACAATGAACGGAATAGAATTTTATGATCCTTTACAGATAGACAAAGGTTATAACTTCTTTAGAAATTTTAAAGCTAGATTTATTAGTACATACAACGAATTTACTGGAAGTAACAACTGGCATCGGTTGGATAAAGAAGATGACTGGAGTTTAATAACGGTAAAAAATGCAACACTACAAACAGACAGTTGGTCGTGCGGATATCATATTTTGAAATATATTGGAGAACGTTTCGCAAAAATTAGTAATCTTTCTGGTTTTAATCCTAGTGAGTATAGCTGGTATTTGTCGAAAATGGTTTTAAAAAGTTCGGAGGACCTACGCCATATTCGTCTACTAAACAAGTTAATACATTTATGCAATGTAGTACATGTGGAAGGAATATGCATAAAAAACTATCATTCGAAGGATAATTTTCCGAATATATTTAAATGTTTTTTTTTTGTAAAAAGTATTTTAAGCAACATTAAAATTTTATTTTAACCGGTTTTGTTTCTTTTATTTATATTATTTTATCTTACTCTCTTAAGTTATATAAAATAAATGAACTATGCATGCACCTACTTTAAATTCTATAATAAATTATAATAATAAATAATATTGTTTCATAATATAAAAATTGAGATCTCGCCTCGTACATGTTCTTTAAAATCTGAGAACTGCAGCATCTGTTTTACGGGCGCATACCTGAGCAGTTTTATATTTTTCGTAAGAAAATAGAATATATACAATACCTAATAAAACACATTCCTTATATTCCGAAAAAAAGTCATGTTTACAGGTCAGCATAAAAGTGTATAAACATTCTTCATAAACGTTGCTTATATATATTGTATTAGGTACAACCAAATAAAAGTAAGCAAGCGACTCTTACATATTTCTAATCGATATTCTCTTTCCCTTTTTCTCTAGTATAAGTGAATTAGAAAACATGAAAATACATATTCGGCAACAATGTATGCTATGGCGTAATTGATACGCTTAAAAGTGCGCGGGCTAACGTGGTCGATTCGCAGGCATACATATTTGGTGTTAGAAGAGAATAGAAATAGGAGATAATAAACATTCTATCAGTAGATTAATTTGCGTAAGACAAGCATGCGCGAGAGTAGAGCAAAAGGATTCGTAAGCAAGAGCAATCGTGCAATCCTCTCTTGTAGCATTATGCGTAATGCAAATAAAATCCGCCAATGATTGTAATGATTGATAAGATGTCGTCGATTGGCATATCAATTACTATCATTCATTTTTTTTTCTTAGGAAATAGAGCAATCGTCTTAATGTTTCTGTAATTTAATTTCAAAAGGTCTTCCAGTATTGATTGTCAACAAAAACGAAAAACTGTATAAAAGAAATTCTACTTAAAGCATTGTTCAGCGTTATCCGCCAGATTTTCCTATTTTTCTGATCAAAATGAACTCTAAGTATAAAGAATTCCATAATCTTTTGAACCCATCCAAACGTTACGTCATATCGTTGTTTAGCAAAAAAAGAAAAAGCGCTGCTTACTTAGAAGGCTTTAACATTTACGCTGAACAACACATAAACGTATGGGAAATGGTACATATTGACACTTTTCACTATGATGTCCCCTACTTAGGATCATGAAGTTAGGTTTTTCTGATAGCTTTTCGAAGCCTTTAAGATATATCAAAAAACTGGAGGTGTATTATTTCTTAAAAATTTTTTATATCGATTTAAGTGTTTCATGTATATGGGAAATGGTACATATTGACACTTTTCACTATGATGTCCCGTACTTTGGATCATGAAGTTAGGTTTTTCTGATAGCTTTTCGAAGCCTTTAAGATATACCAAAAAACTGGAGGTGTATTATTTCTTAAAAATTTTGTATAACGTTGTACATTGAAATTTTTGTCAAACTACAAGCGCACTGTTCATGATGAATATTAACAATATTTCTTTTTTTCATTTGTGTTTTTATCTTCTATTTTTCTTTAGTTTTTGTAGGCATTTTGTTTATTTCTCCATCCTGCTCTATTATCAATTATCTTAGCAAAGATAAGTACCAAGTGTGAAGTTAGCCCCTTTTTTAGCAAAGAGAAAAAAAGGGGCCAGACAAGTGGGGGTAACTTCACACCAGTAAATGTTGAATGTGCTACACTTAACATAACGCTCCTTTTTGGTACCTTTTATTATTGTCTATCTGTTTTCCGACGCTGGTAATCAGATTTCAATGATGTCTTCTGTATTTCCTGCTTTCAAGTAATGAATGTCGTAGTGAAGATTATTGATATTCTCTTCATTGCTTCAAAGGCTTAACATTTTTTACTTCTTAATGTGCATATTGTGGACTCGATCCTGTATATATTCTATGAATTAAATTTGAAGTGCGAATAAAGAATCAAGCGAATAAGTAAATGGCAATAGATTGATTACTACTACTATTAAAATCCGGCTGCAACAATTATTTGTTAAAAGCCTTTTTCAACAAATTTTTAACTAATTTCGTTAATATTATTACACTTAGTTATTTCAAGTATTCAGAAAAAATTTTCCTTTTAATAAATCATTTAACAACAACAACTATAAAGCAAAAACGAAATGTTTTTCATCAATATTTGCACACTCGCGCAGATGTAAAATATTTCATTTATATGTTGAATTTCCGCAATTTGATTTATGTCTATAATGTTTTTGTTTTTCTTGTTCTTTTTTTCAATAAATACAGTTGAATGAATATTTTATAGTTTCCTGTTAACTATTGAAAAGTTGGATAGAAAGTAGAGAGTAATGGAGAACAATTTTAACTTATCATGAAGAAAATCTTGAACACCCGACCCAAACTGTAATAATAAAATTTAATTAAACAAAATTACACTCATATTTCACACAAAAGGTTTTTTATTAAAGTAACTATATACGTGAATATAAAGAAAGAGAAGTGATCTCTAGTTTATGATCAAGCAAAGTATGCATACAAGAAACATATATATTCCTGTCTTTTCGAAGACATTCCATACGTGAATCCGTGGGTGTTTGAAGAGATCCGTTTAAATTGATTTAGAGCAACGTAAAAATAAAGAAAGTTTTTATTGTAAATTTTTTGAATCGAAACTTATTCAATAACAAATTTAATACACATACTCTAACTGCCGTATGTGTTATAAAATGTTTAAAGAATGTTCTTATATAAGAACGCTTTATTAAATAAACTAAATTAAAAGCAAGTTAAGAACAGTACTTGTACGTATTTAGCAAAGCTCAGTTGCGATACACAAGTTCCTTTAAATGAAAAAATATTCAATATAATTTTAAATAATTTCACACTTTTTGTAGGATAATCGTCGTCTATAGCTTTTTTTCTAAAGTAAATGGCACAAATGGTTTACGTTCAATAATTGTAGAATACTTCGTTTTCGTTAGTTATAGAAACTTTGTTTGTGTGTTTTTTTACGGCACTTTATGAACTATTACTGTTCATACCTTGCAGAGAAACAAAATCAAAAAAAAACTTACATGTTATACAATATTTTTTCCTTTTTGCAAAATATTCAATATTCAAAGGACTATGATGGCGATAGCAAAGAGAAATCAAATATTCACAGAGTTTCCAAAAATTGAATTGCTTGCGAAGAGATTTGATAATTTTCTAGTTTTCCTACCTATCTGCCGTTCTACCAATAGAAATGATGTGCCACATCGTTGTGGGTATTGATTGCCAACTATTCGTTTATCTATTGTACTATTGAAAATACCTGAAAAATGGAAATGATAAAATTTTTATTGATTCATCATCGCCATCAACGAAAAGCAGTAAAATTAATTTTCTCATGTCTTTTGTAACACATCTGGAGATACGCCATAGAAAAATAAAAAGCTTCAACTTAAGGCTTCCGTTTAGCTGTACACCTTTCATACGCACTCTGGAAAACTTCGTTCAAAAATGAAAAGTTTGCTCATTATGACCTTAGATTAAGCGACAAAATTTGAAAGTGGATGTAATACTAGGAAAAGCATTTACACAATAGCAGAAAACTGAAAGATTGAAAAGAAAATATTTAACTGAAATTTACATCAAATATTTAGTAAGTGTATTGAAGAGACCAGTCCAAAAAAGAGTTTGATCGCTTTATGAAGGCCCTTCAAATGACTGAATGTTTTTTGAGAGTTTAGGTATCCAAGATTCGACTCAAAACGTTTTTATGTTTCGCTTCATTTTGTACAAATATTTTTCCAATTGCTTTTAATTAAAAATGTTTTTATATATTTTTCAATATAAAAAATTTTCGATTTTTCTAAAAAAAAAAATTATTCGAAACGTCATAAGAAAACATGTCAGTTAATATTGTTATGGCTTCCGTTAACATCGTTGTTGTTTTCTGACAATGTATGACATGTAAGCCCACATCGAATATTTGCTTAACCATGAAAAAATGAAAATGTAAATGAAAATGTTGCATTTTTTCTAGAATAAAATTAGCGGTAAAACTAAGTGCATTGTGATACAGAAATAAAGAGGCGTAGAGAGAGAAAGGAAAAGTTTCATTAAAGGCTTTTTAAACGACTTGCAGACGAGCATGGTCTTTGAATAACTACACAGGACGTGACGTGTGCTACTTTCGCTTTAGGTGTGTATTTGCTTTTTCGTTTTATTTGTCTATCAACTTAATTGATCAAACTATTGTTTTGGTTTACAATGTCACCATTACAATATAAATATTACTCATGTGCGCTTACATGTATGTGACCATTTGTCGTATTACGTATCATTCATTTTATGGATATGCGGTCATTGCAGTAAACTGAATTCTGAAGAAATTTCACGAATAAATAAAATTATTATAACAATATCTCATTTATTTATTATTATCTTTATTATTATTTTTTTTTTTAATTTTTATTATATATAAATAAAATATTTATTGCAATTTACGCAAAATACAAACAAAATGCAAATTAAGCTCTAATAGACAGAAATTTCCATCACAATTATTCTTATGGTCATTGAAAAGCTTTTGTCAACTATCGCTCGCACTTGTTGATACATAATGTATATTTAATAGACGTCTGAAAATTCTATTTATTTATTTTCTTGATGCTTTCAAATCTCAATGAAACTTTGTAACATAAGGGGGGATTTGGGGATTAAATGATCTTTTCACTACCCTAACTTAGCTTAGCCCCACCACCTTTAAAACTAAATTGTAATAGGTGGGCATGTCAGTGAAAGAACTTCCACTGTTTTTGCCAATTTTGAAGCCGACGTCTTCATGTTTGCGGCTAGGAGAATGTTTACCACAGCATTAGACAACTAAACAATCAGTTTGATGGGCAGATGTACTGATGGATAGGTCTAAGTGGATTTCGAATTGCATACTGATCAAGAATAAATACACTTTGTAGGGCTTCTGAAGAATTCTTCTCAATATTACAAACGTTTCCACAAAAAAATTTAATTTCAATATTCTATTATATTGAATGGGCGGGGCCAATCCTTACCGTTTTTGCACATGGGCTACGAAATAGCTAGTGCAATATTTGTGGAAATTTTTAAAGATCTATCTACCATGGTTTTTGAGTAATAAGCAAAAAACCTAAAAACCTAATAATCTTAGCCTATGTCGTACTGTGAGCACGTCCTATGGACGTGTCGTTTGATCGATTTGGTGCATTTTCAATACAAATCTGCGTGCAAGAACTTGCAATATTTCTGCCAAATTTGAAGACGATATCTTTATTTTTGCAACCAGGAGAATGTTTACCACAAACATTACACAGATAGATGGACAGACGGACATGCTTAAACCGATTCTAAATTTGATGCTGATCAAATATATATATTCGGGTCTCCGAAATTTCCTTTTGGTAGTTACAAATCAAATGAAAAAGGGAATATACCCTTCACCTTCGGTGGTAGGTCTAAATAGAAGATAAATCTCATTAACATTTTTTTTTGTTCAATATATATGCACCACATTCAATATAAATTCCATATAAATTCAATGTATATTTCACACACTTCACCTTCGGGTATAAAAAACAGAAATAATTGGAGAAATATATGTTCGTCCATTATTCGTCGAGTATCCGTCTCTTTCACGTCCGGTGACAGTTTTTTTTCCATCCTCTATAACATGTTTGTCCAACATTATATAAGCATTAGGTGCTTGCTTCATTTGGTTCAGCAACTTCTACAGATAGAAATGACGAAACGCGATAAAATAATGCGATGGTTAAATTCGATGATTTTGATCTTCCTTCAGCTAAAGTAACAATTTTCCATTTAGTATTATTGAATTATTTAGTATATACAGACTCTAATCATGGAACGCTCAAAATTGCATTTTCGACAATCATTACATTTCTTGTTTGGTTTGAAAAAGACTGTTGTCGAAGCCCATTAAAAACCTTCGGCAACTTGTGCTGGTGCTGCTCCATTATTTCCCAATTAACGGCTTTAATTTCGATTGTTTAAACGCGGTGATGTCGATCTGACGACAAAGGATGACCTGAAAAAACAAAAAAGATCGAAAGTGGCGAAGACCCAGTTCAAACTCTCAGAGGACTTTCGAATAGCTTAACAGCTGATGAATGAACTGTTTCTAGACGTTTACTTTTTAATGAGAAACGATGGAAAATGAACGGAAATGACTGAAAACGTCATTTTGCCAACGTTGCAAAAACCGTCAAGCATATATTGTTACATCTCGAATGGGAAGTTCTGCACTCAGTGTACTCACCAAACATAGCGCCTTCTTATTATCGCTTGTTCATATCGATGTAGCGTGGCTTGGCTTGCACGCTTTTCCACAAAGTTGAAGTTGTGCGAAAACGAGTCAATTCCTGCATAGCCTCAAAAGATCGTATATAGCCATATTGCCGGAAAGATGGTAAAAAGTTGTAGACAATGATGGAAAATATTTTGAATAATCGTTAATGAACTTAACTTTTGTCAATTAATGGCTTTTTGAAGTGAAAAAATAAGCATAATAATGCAAGCGTATTGATGATACGTCATACAATCGTTATAGAACTATTTCATACATATATGAGATAATGCATAAAACAAATTAAAATTGAAAATAAGTTAAGATTTCAAAAAAATATTTACAAAACCATTTAATTGCATTTAACATCCAACAGAATCAATCAAAACGCAACAGAATCAATCAAACCTACTGCTAAACTCATTGCAGGCCTCATTAGCTAATTCCAGTGAAATGAATGAATTCTTGTGGTAGGAAATCATGTTCACACTAGGCGATCATATAAGTGAATTTGCAGGTGGTTGGTGTTTTGATCGAGTACAGTCAGACTTGGAGGTATGATTTTTGAAAGAATGGTGATGCTATCATAACTTTAACAGTAGTTTATACACGTTTATATCAGAAACTACGTTTCATAAGACAGTAGTGGCTTATGTTTCCTAATTTTTTTCAAGAATTCATGAACACTACTCACTTCTAAGCTAGCTAGAGATGCTGGAACCATTTATAATTTGTATCAAAAAGTTGAGAACGTCAGCGATGGTTTTTTAGCGGTGGCCGCATAAAGAGATCTTTTCATTAATCGAGAGTGTTGTATAAAAGTGTTGTCTTTTTGTTGTTGTTAAGTTTTGCAAAAATTGAAAATCTCTTACATGTTTGTGCCGTTAGGAATCCATGTCAACATATGGCTAGCGAATCCAAAACGTGGGGTATACAAAAAAATATCATAAAATTCGAAGTTTTTGTTTTCAAGTGTTCTCAGTGTTTTTTTTTTTTTTTGGTACATATATGTTTAAAAATTATTTATTTTCAAAATTTAGTCTTTTAAAAATGCTTTGTTAGTTAACGCTTTTCTAGGACTGCGCTACTTTTAAATAAAATTTAAAAAATGAACGGGATTTTTTGACTTTTATACGATCCTAAACAAACATCGGCTTTAACGTTTCACTGAAGCTTCAAGTAGCTTTAATATCTAGTTGTACACGTTTTTAGATCAAATCTATTGGGGGTTGTATATTACAATTTGTTTTTCATTTTGGTAGACCCATTTGTCTAAGTCATTTAGAATTTTATATTTATCAAGAATTTTTATAATTTAAGAATACGAGCGCGCTGTCGTCTGCATTTAAAAAGACAAAAAAAGAATAACAATTTAAAACATTATAGAAGGATGAGGTCACCTACATATTAAATAACCTTTTCTACTTCATGAAATTTTTACTTATTTTAAATTTCAAAACACATATCTTGTTGGGTCAGCATTAGCACACTTTTCTTTTGTTTGAACGATTTGATCAGGAAAATTTATATCAGTTGTTCAGAAAAGTTATACTAACCTATCAAAAAAGATATACACATCGATATTATAGCGCGGTGCAGGCTCATTATTTTTTGTCCACTGTAGGAAAGCAAAGTGGCCTCCATTCACTTAATATGTTGAAGTATTACCTTTCACTAACTTTGTTTCATATAAAGGTTTTTTTTAAAACAGAGTTTTATAGGCTTAACGTCGTTCGTCCTTATGTCAAAACAAACATAAATGATGTAAATTATAAAAATATATCTTTAGTGCATGTATTGATGTAGAGTACAGTTCCTGTTGTGCACGTTGACATAAACAATTTTTGTTTTTATAGCGGATCATATGATAAACTTATCTTTTAAGAATAAAAACTTCTGTTGCATTTTAATAAACGAAGAGCCGGGATACAAAATTTTGATCTCATTTCCTTCAACTATAAAAACAGACGTCTTCGGTTGAATCTAACACATATGTGATCCTCCCGTTTCCTGATAAACTGCATGCTTTTATAAAGGATACTTTAAGATGAAATTGAAGTCGTCGAATAAACGAAATGCTTTATAAACATATAAAAAGTCTTAACATCAAAATAATCCGTCTAATTAACGTGTTACTACTTTTACTATTTGCTTACAATTTTTTTTACAAATTTAATTTTCTATTTTGTTTACGAATTCTTTATCGCAAGACTGGTTTTTCTGGTAAGACTGTTTAGAAAAATGCTTTTCCCATGCAAGCAACAGACACATTATTTTGTCTTTAAAGAGCAGCAAAAATTATTTCATAAGTATCGGTTTTAGTATATTTTCCTAATCTTGAAACAGCAATTATAATATTCGGCTATAAATTTAGTTTATACCAAATAATGCTACTATATCTTTATAGCAAATCTATTTTTGCTATAATTTCAGAAACATTTCTATCTCGTCAAGCTATTAATTTTCAACTGTAGTCATTTGTATTAATCTATATCTAAACATTTCACTTCATTAATTTACATATCTCTCCCCCAATAAACGAAACGAAATATCTGCAAAAGACAAAATTTTCTAATTAACATGTCATACGACAAGGTTACAAAACTATCCATTGTTTAAATTGCAGTAGAAAATGTCCAATTCTTATTATAATACCACATCGTACAAAGCTAACACACACAGGTATGCATATAAATGTACGCTTGATGTGAAGCCAAAGGAAAATTCTAAATTAGTAAACGTTTGTAGACTTTCGATGGCAGTAGTAAGAGGAGGAGCACATATCGGAGTCACTAATAGAAAATACGAAATAATAGCTTCAAGATATTTCGCAATTCATTAAATTCAAGGTAAATACAAATGAATTCTTGAACTCTGGGATCACTAAGTAAATGACTTTCAATTCTCTCGTTTTTCTTCTCTTTGGGTATATTTATTTTAATTTGATTTTTTTTCTACTGATTAGTTTTAATTATTAAAGAAGAATTGCTTTGACAAATTAAAAAGCGTCTTTATTTAACGTTTCAAGTTTGTTACTAATACGATGCAGTAGCGAACACAAAATTCTTTCAGATACTTGGATATTCCCACTATCCGCGTCACGTACCACATTTAGGTATTGTGAGGAATTGTATAATTCCTAATCTGTGGCCTGGGGTTCGTTCGCCGTATACCCATTCATACAATTTATTTCTAACCGTATGTTCCTCTTCGGAATCAAATAATAGATCTCACAGTGTCAATTCATAAATTTTTATTGACTTAAATACAAAACGATATAAGACTGAAACTATTCGTCCCTACGTCTTAGTCATGTGTTTCTATAAACTCTGCAGACATAGTATTTCCCCTCTATACCCTCTATATTCGGATGGACTCAGAAGAAATCGGACAACGTGTGACCGTCACCCTCGCAGCACAAACACCAAAAGAGGAAGTGAAACCTCCAACGCTCCCCACTTGGCCTTTTCTAAGTCTCAGCAGGTGGCGTTGCCACCTCCTCTTGTTTCCCCAGGGTCGCACTTGACCCTTCACTGTGGGTTACTACCTACTGCAGCAACCGCACAGCAACCAGGGAGGGAGAGGGAGTGGACCAAAACGAGAGCGTGACTTTGGTCCTTACAGTATGTATATATATATATACATAGAGGGTCTTCGATTTCGCGGTCCGGATTTGACAATCTTCTTTTAGTGATATATGTAAAACAGAGAGCTAACTGAGGCTTCATATATTCAGTGTAATGTTAGCCATTTTGCAAAGAAAGACTTACTACAAAAATGCAGATTCTGTAGAAGGTACTTTTCGCTCAACGCGAGCTGGTTATGGTCGACATAATCTTCCGTCTGAGGGCGATATAGACAAAACTGTGAATAAGTTTAAAGAAACTGGATGTGTTAGGCCCACACATCATCGAAACACATGCTCGATGGAAAATATTGGTGGTATTAATGAAAGTGTCAGAGAAAATCCAAATTTATCCATTATACGGCATGCACAGTATTCGGACCGCTATCATTAGATGATTATAATTTTTTTTTGGCGTAGAACTGATGGCATGTATGTCGAATATGTGGTCTCAAAGCTACGCAAAGCGGTCGGTTTTGGCGTTGGTCGGCGAGAAATTTCGCGGAAGTGTAATTTCACGTTTTGATGAAGTGAATTCGCCACAAAGGTCGTGCGATTTCTCACCGCTGGACCCGTTTTTTTTGGGGACGAGTTTACGTAAAAGATCCGCAAACTCCTGACGTTTTCAAAATAAAAATCTGTGAAGTTTCAGAACAGCGCTCATTGGAAGCCAGTTGTTGTCAACTTCGAATGAGGAGAGAATACTTCCGCAATCGAGAAAGAAAGTGCAGACCTCCTTACCAAGCATCGATCCGATATGCAAAGAATGAAATTGCGATTAAGATTAGATACGCCGTAGTAAGCAGAATATGTTCCAATTTACAATTAATAGCAAATAACAATCTCTTATGTGCTATAATATTTGACAAATAACATCTAAAACTTAAGTGACAAAATAAGCGTAATTTATGTAACACGTCCACCATAGACGTAAGTTCCAACTCACAGTCTACAAAAGACGTTCTTTTAAAATCTAACCCATATATTATCTGCGGACAGCTTAATAGTCCAATAATACAATTGTCAGAGCAAATCAAGCTTAATGTTACCTTCAAAAACAAATTTTTTTCATTACGAGCATCGTGACGTATAAACTTTCTATCAAAGCGCATAATTTGATAGAAAGAAAATTTTCTTGTATCATCTTGCAAGCAGCATTTACATGCCATAAAACAACCACGCTGAACATCTCTTAGTCTCAATTAGTGTTGTTGCTGACCTCAACATCATCATTTTCAGTCGCCTAAATCACTACCTTCTTTTGCTCAAATTTTTCTTCATTATTCCATGAGTTTCCATAGCAGCTTGAAGTAACGGAATAATATTTCCTGCAAATTCGGTTTTAATGATCCGAAATAAAATGTGAAATGACAGAAATTATTTTTTTTATCCTGTAAATTATAACAAGCTCTCATGCATTTTTGTTGTAACTTCAAGAGCATGGCTTTAGTTAATTGATCAGTATGACCGATTAAATAAATATAGTTTTCTTGACACACAATTGTGATTAATAAAAGATGACGACTATTTGAAAAATAATTTCTTTGCAAAAAATAAATTATCTTATGATAGTTTATTGTATCAAAGAATTTTCTTTAAAAAGAGATTTCAAAATATCAATAATTACGAGAAAAATGTACAAATTCTTGTAGAAGAGTTAATTGATTTAAATACCATTTGCTTTGAAAACTTATTTTGGCATAAATTCTAAGCAAAAAGAATTTCAATAAAATTTAATATCAAATGCAAATCAACTTGAACTGGTTTAACTATTTAAGCTTGACAAAGCTCGTCGTTTGAATAAATGTGCATAAAAAAAAACAAAAAAAATTACATTTATTTCAAGTCGAATCTCGGATACTCACCACTTCAGAGAAATCTATATAAATATAAAAGTCGTTTCATCGTCGGGCATGTCAGTTTTTCAATAAGGCAATTGTTTTTCACATTCCGTTCAGCTTTAAGGTCACCCTAAGATATATTGTTCTTAAATTTTATACATACATCTCATATGCATATTGTAAGTTATTGACGACATTTTGACTAACTGAGCTCCACCACGAATAGATAACATACGGTTAAATCTAAACGGATTTCAACGTTCTAATACATTATTTTGTGTACTGCAAAGTGGATAAGAAAACCGTACATTCTCCTTTGATGGGAATAAAAAGACAAAGCTCAGCATAAATGCAAAATAGAAGAAATGTAAATCAACTACACTCGTATGCTTTTTGTTACTCAGACATGCACATGCATGGTAACGAACATCCACAAAAGATTCTTGTCTGCTTTAAGTACTAGACATATAAGAAAGAAAAAAAAACAGAAAATAGAAAACAGAGAACAGAGAAGAGAATAACAACAATATACACTCATAAATAATGCAGGTCACTAAAGACTTATATTGTTTTTAGCAAATAAAAGAATATTTCTTTCATATAAACAAAGTAATAAATATTGTAGAAAATTTACAAAAAAAAGAAACAACAAAACAAAAAAAACACGTAGAACAATTAAGAATGCACATAAGGCATTTTTTTAAAAAAACTCTAGTAATTTGAGATTGTTTTGTCATTTAATATTTCAAAACCTTTGATATGCATTTACATAAGCGCACCTTGACATTACAATAAGCACAAAAATGTGTGTGTGATATATATATATATACTTTTGTTATTATTTGAAATCTTTTTACCTTATATATACAGCCATGGACATACAAATAGCACACATTTAAAACAAAATTTCAATAAGTTGTTTAAATGTATAAATAAATCATTTTTTGTATTAGTTAACAACATTACATAGTAGAAGTATCCTGCTCTGTTTTCTTTCTCAACTCCTTCGCGCACCGTGCAATACATGTGGTCGTAAAAATAATGCACAAATACATATTGTTACGAAAATTACAAACTGGTACTGGTAAAGCGCGCCTGCAGCAAACTTGCCGAATATACATATGACAGGCAAAATCCCCTCTTATGCTATACCTGCCATGGTTATAAAAAGGGCGCCTTTCCGGCAGTCGATGAGAGCAAAGATTGACAAGGATTCCCGCGTTCAACAAAACTACGTCAGAAAATCCGTAGCAGAATGGGACACAGCGTTTGTGATGTTCGTATGGTTTATAAGCGAAGAATTTTGCTTAAGACAAGTTAATTGTACGTTGAGAGTAGAACAACGATATTCGGCACAAACAAGGTTAAAAGAAATAAGTTCCTTTAAATAATTGTAAAACCATTGAGATTATAAATAAAATCTACACTTTTCATGATCTAGCGATACGGACTTCGAGTAATGAATTTGTTGGCAAAGTCGTGGTTTAATGAGGTACTAAACTGGCCGGAGAATCCACAAAAATCCGAAATGGTTTTAAAGGTAGCTTTTTACAACTCATACGGTGTGGGTCCCAAGAACAAATAAATGTTTTCGGAAGAAACCTACGGAACGCCGGAGAGCTTAGCCCAGACGTAGAAATTGTTCCTTCCCGTATTGTTCTTTCGTAGCAGTTTGTTTAAAGAAAATCGTTCGTATAAAGGCGAACACTTGAGCTCCTCAATAAATGCTTACGAAAGAATAATCTATAGAAATTCTACTTAAAATACCACCAACCGATTGAAACGATTGTGTTCAACTAACCGAAAATTCTTCGATATACATTTTGTCCGTACGTGTTTATTAAAAAAGACAAAGCATTCATCTAATTAAAAGAGTCTAGCACGACATGAAATTTGAAAAATATTTTTATGCCTGACAGCCGTTGTCAAAATGTAACAACGACAATAAACCCAAAAAAAAGAAAAAGAAAATAGTTTTGCGGCAACTAGGAGGTGTCAATTTTTTCCTCAAACAATCTGAAAAGAATTTTGTTTGCCTTAGGACTCGTACTTCCATATGTAAATATTGTCTTTCATTTTGTTTTTGTTTTGATATAAATTTACGAAATTGATTACATTAATCAGGCAGAGAAGATGAAAGTACTCAATAAACTCAGTAAAAATTGCTGATTATAAACAATAGCGTCATGTCTCAAAGAAATAACAATAACAACAGCGGACATTTTGGTTTATAAAAATGATGAGAGAAAATCAAAGTGCGTGTAATATATTCGGATTTCCTTGTTTTATATATATTACATATGTATTATATATATATTATTATATATATTATATACAAAAGAAAAAAAAAGAAAGTTAGGATCGGTCGAAGCTTTAGTATGTTTTGTGTACTAAATGGTACTTACTTAAGATAATGACGGCTTATCTCTTTTTGAAGCACCTTTGTTGGCAGATCGGATATGTTATATTTAATATTAGGCAAACTTTATTTTTGCAATTTTGTCCAAAATTTGTGTTATAAATACTTAAGCAGAATAATGATAAAATCCAAAATTTAAAAATTTAATTAAAACTTTTGTCCTAAATAGTGTTGTTGTGCAAACATGATATGTACATAACACGGAAATTTCTACATAATTACTAACACTAAATATTTAAATATATATATCAAGATGTATGTATATACGTACCAACAGTCTTGCTTAGATATAACATATAATCTATGCTTCAGATAGGTATGCTTTAAATGAAAACTGAATTATGCAAAAATGAAAAATGAGAAAAAAATTCATAATTGCATTAAACAGTGAGTAAAATACTTTCATAATGATTACGTTTGCATTATTAATAGTATAATGGTTCATAATGTGGTCGCAAAAATTTTCATAAATGTGTACTAAACGATATCATATATAAAATTGTTGCGGTCGAACGTGATAAAAACTAAACCAAATAAATACGTAAAGCGTAATAAGCTCATACATGTGTGTATTGTTTATTTCAAGATAAAACTAATATATGTTAGAGCAAGTGTTTGGGAAATAATAATAATATTGTGCTTTTGAAAAAAAGCAACAAATATTATCGCAAGGCAAAAGTTCGCGGCGTTTTTTTTTTCAACAAAAGATTTTAAAGTCACTTTTATTTTGCCAACAATAAGTCTACCTGTGCTATGGCATCTTTTTGCGAACGTTACAATTAGTTTATGGTTTCAGATAAATGTGAAAAACATCTTGACGTTTGTTAACCGATCGAAAGTAACTGCATTTTGATTTCTTTTCATTGGCGGTTGACTACAGTGTCTATTGTGAATAACTAAAGATTTCAATAGAGTGGAAGCATAAAGAGATTTGATTTACAGAAAAGCCATAGTCCTCTACTACCACAATGCCAGATCATACATATCTTAAATCACGGCAAAGCTTGGAGATTACTTGTCCCGTCCAACCATCACTTATTTGACTCTCTACTGAAATTTCCTAAGGGTATAAGCTGACTATAGTTTAATTTTTTGCATACAAGTTTCGAAAGTTCTCTAATAACGACCTAGGAATTTGGCAAAAAAAATTCAAAAATTTTCTTGATCAAATGGCCCATATGGCTTTTGTTTGTTTATCTATACATTCAAATGCTTTTATTTAGTTTTAAAAAAATTATTTATTTCAATGTTGCAATTCGCATAACACGCAAAGTAGGAACTGATGAATCTCTTGGAGTTTCCGGTATTTTCAAAAGCAGAAGCAAACTCAAAATTTTTCATCACTTTTATATTAATTTGATATTTATTTTAGAGGCATTGCATGTTACTAAAAGTAATTAAAATTGTTTATGCACAATATCTATCACTGTACTTTTCCACAATTGTTTACAAGCACTGCAAATTCAAATCAATGCTCTAAAGTTAACATTAAGGTCATAGTCCTGATTTCATTTTATAAACCAACGAGCAAAGGTAAATCAATTTTATATTATTTAGGCTAAGCGATAATTTATGCACTGTAAAAGTCCTCTGATATATGGGAAAATAGCTTCTGTTATTTTTTAACATATATTTAATTTTATTAAAACATGACGGAAATAAAGTCTGCAATATATAAATAAATGTTACATGAGATTTGAATCCTACAGATAATACTTGTTTTTTTAGTTTTTTTATTTGTTAATAGCGGAAATAAAATTATTTCAATTAGCAGTTGTTGCTCAGTCAACAACTTTTAATTTTGTTTTTAATAATATTAGAAAAATAATTTTTTTTTTTAATAATAGAAAAATTAAAAAGCGTGATTTCTGTTTTTTATAAAAATTCTTTTGTATTTAACATTCATCGAAATTATGTTTTAGATGTTAATCAAAATTTAGGAGTCATGAAAGCATTACTTTTTGAATCTTTTTTCTCCGAAAACAATAAAATAAAGTAATTTTAATAACTAAGTGGTCCAGTATGGACGAAGCTATACATTATAAGAAGCCCTTACAGCCTACTTAAACGACTCGTTCTTATGACAATCTTAATAACAGGTGGCAACGAGTTCCATAACTTTACCGCCATTATAAAGAATAGTCTTGATGATGACAAATACTTATGATCAGATAATATTAGATTCATTGTCCGTTTCAATTTAGCCGACCGAATTTTCTCATATAAATTTCGTATGTCAAGGTATATTGGAGGATCAGAACCACGCCTTGCATCTTTTTGCCGTAAACATAATCAAGTTTTTCATATACGATAGCTCCATAAGAAATGAGCGGTACAACTAAACATTTAACCAATCGCAATTTGGTGAGCATAGGGACATAAGATGAAGAGAGACACAATCTTCTCAGAATATTGGAAGTATGCATTACCACAAAATTGACGTGATCTTCAGCACTTAAATGAGGGTTAAGCTTAAAAGCAAGACTTGAAACAGTACTAACAAACTCGATATCTTTATCCATCAATTTGACCAGTGGTAATGATTGCAAATTACAAGCAACAGGTAAAGCTTTAGTTTTACTAGAGTTTAGCATTAAACTATTTTGATCAGCCCAAAGAGCAATGCGAGCTAAATCACCATTGATACGCCGTACCCGATTATGCACATACCCACGCGGGCTCGATAGATAAATAAATGTCAAAAGATTTGTGGTGAGGAAAACTTAATATTTTAGCAACACTAAGCGGCTGTTCGCTGATTTTAGGAACTGGAGAATTTGCACCACAACTATTCTGAATTGTAAGAAAACAAAAAAGGTAAAATATTGCAATATAACCGATTTGATGGCCAAAGCAAAATAATACAAAATTCAAGATATGTCTGGGTTTTAATCAAAAACTAAAAAAAAAACATAAGTGTTTATTATATATTCGAAAGGAAAGAACAAACTGTATCAACCATTTTCGCATTTCAAAAACGTACAAAAAGGGGCAAAGTTGAAGTACGCTTAAAATTAAATGAAGGTAAAAATTAAGATACGGGTCTGTCAGTCCATATTAAAAATTAAGGTTGCTTTTCGTTTCAATAGAACAACTATTTTTTGCTTCGACTTTTTCTTCCAATGTTGATTTTAATTTGGAAGATTCGCTTCTGAAGATTCGTTATTGCAAGACGTCGATCACTTTTCGTATATATGTCGTCTTTTTTAAAATTAACCATTTTTTATTTAACAAAAAATTTATTAAAATAAAATTAATCTTTTTTTAATAAATTCCAAAGGACACGTTCCAATTAAAAAAGGCTTAAGCAGCTTTGTATGTTGGTTGTACACTTTGTGGTCAATTAAACACGGCTTAATGTTGTTGTTTTAAATAATGTTTTGTTTGATGATTTTTCTTTTATGTGAGTAATGATAGTCACAGCCTAACTAAAGCTTTAAGTATATTTAAGTTTAATCGGATGTATGTAACACCCAGAAAGAGTTAAAATAGGCACCCTTCTTTCATTAATTGTCCGTCCGTAACGTCTTGCCTGTATCAGTCCGTCAGTCGCTATCCCTTCCGTCACTCATATCTTAGTCATTTCCGCACTCCCACTCCACCACTCACATTTTTTATTCTCTTTTACTCACATAGTACCGCCTACAATACAGCCAAAAAAAACATGACATTAAAAAAAAAACGGCAAACGAACGGAGGTTTTGCCCCCTACAAATAAAATATACCCGGACATTACGTATGATTAAGAAATATAGTAGCACTAAAACAATATCCTCATAAAAGCAAGACTAAATAAACTTAGTAATGAATAGAATGTTAGAAAAAAGAAAATGTAAAATGAAGAAAGAAAGAAAAGAAAAAATGTAAATAAAATAACTTATAGTAATTAGAGTAATCCCCGAAGAACAACCTTCTTCTTACCACTTATAAAATCGAATGCCGAGGATCGATCAAGTGAGAATTTTTATTATACATTTTACAGAATACTCAAAATGAATTGCGAAGCTGATGACTGGTACGGCATTGAGGTAACTATAACGCATCGTGATACCTCGTGAATTTTCGTGGCGCGCTGAAGGAAATCCCCTGAAGTAGGGAAGGCGAGGAAATTAAGCGTTTAAGCAATTTTGACATAAATGTAGCCTGCTAACATAGGGTGGTAACACAGGTTGAAAATCCCACCCTAATCCCCAAAATGTAGTGATTTAATTTGTTCGATGTGGATCATATAACAAGGAGATCAAACCACGCGCCACATATAATCCTTTTGTGAGTTAAGGATCACAAAACTCTTTTTTCTCTTTAGGTATAAAATAAATGTAAAAAATTTGGAACACAGGAAACCATTTTTCGAACTATTTCCTATACAGTCTTTCTTGTGAAAACAAAACTTTTATATTGATGAAAAGCTCCGATTTTTAATATGTTATGATAAAAATGGGTCCCCAATAGTAACTTGACATAAAAATTAACTGTACCAGATTTGGACCACGTAGATCTACTTTTTGTAAATCATTTCACATAAATGTTCTCCTGGAAAGTAAGCCTTTACATGATAAAATGGTTCAATTTTTAATATTTTGTGATGAAATCGATTCGCTCAAAATAATTTGACGTACCAAGTTGGGTCTATTTTTTAAATGACACAATAACACATATAAAGTTGTTCGTGGTTTCTCACGAAAGCAAATGAAAAATTGTATTAGATTAAGTGGTCCGGCTTGGCGAACTTCACTGCTTTTTATTGATTTAAATGATCCTATTGATAGCGTAAGGTCCACGTACCTTTATTTTCAGATAGGATATTTGTTCCCTTTTTGGGACGGATTGTAAATTAGAGAATTGGACAACTGACGCACGGACATATTTGATTCTTAATTTATTTTTTCTTACTTGTCACTTCGTGATTTTAATTCCTTATGTGGTGAAAGCTTAGCTGGGCCCTTTAAAAACAAATTTCAACCTCAGCTCACACACATCACAATAGCCAAGAAAGATCCAAAAAGATGATTGTGGACATAGCAAAATTGTGAATAGTCACAACAAATAATATTCCAAATAGATTTGTATAGCAAAGGGTTTCTTGAAATCTTAAAAGTGTTTTTTTTAGTACTATTTTTCAGAAAATGGAAAGCAACGTAACCCGAACAATTTTCAATTTCTATTTTGCACAATATTTTTAAAACAACATTCTTTTGTGAAAAGACAAGCTTAAATCGAATCAGAAAAATATTCTGGACGATCGTTATAGTAAAGGACAAGTCTGTCGTAAGCCTTTTTGATTATTACATATATTTGCTCAAACCTAACTTATCCTGAGTAGGCTAAAGCTATAAAAACATTCGAATAAATTACATTATGTAGGTTACCCTTCGGATATTTCATCAGTGATATTAGTTGGTGATAACATTAATTTCTTCGCAATCTGTTTTGATTTGGAGGACTGTCACCCATATGCATTGTATTTGTGAAAGACAAAATATAATATAAATGTTAGGAATCAACACATTTTAATTAGGTCGAATGCAATTTAATTGTTTACTTCTTTAAGCTTTACTTTGAATATTTTAATTGCTTTTTAATTACTTAATAAACAAAGTTTTGTATTCATATGAAAAAGAAAAAAGCCTTTAATGGTGTTACAATTCATAATTGACATCAAAGGTGCAAATCGTCTCGCTATACAGGCTCATATATAAAAATAATTTTTTTTCTTTTTTGTTTGTGAACGCTGGGAATATTTTTTATTCATTTTATACAAATTTACATATTTTTAAACACTTACTCGTTGATAAATGAAATTACCAATAAAAAAAAATTCTTTCATTATCATTTATTTATATAGGTGCAAAAACAAAAGCAAAAAGAAAAATGAGTTAAAATGTTAACACACATTTAGTTTTTATATTACAATGAATCGATAATTATTGAAACAATACAAATAGTGGATGTTTAAAAAACATAAAAAAAGCATCACATTTTGTGTTTTTTTTTGTTCATTTATAAAAAATTTATGGTTGTTGAAAAAATACTCAAATAAAAGATTTAAAATGCATGAAAACTAATATTTTATAAAATATTATTAAAACATATACGAGAAGAATAAGCGCATTTAAAAGCTACGATACATTCATGATTATGGATAAAAAAAAACTCTTGCTTCTTTTGAAACACTCGTATGCCGTGTAGCTCTTTCATATTAACGGATGTGTGTGTAATTCTGCATAATTCTATACAAACATTAATATTAATAATTATAAATCTAGGTCAGCGAGGATCAAAGTCAATAATAACAAAGAAAAGTGAAAATATAGTCATAACGGTAAACAATTAATTGCAATTTTCTCCATACATTTGTACTTTTATTCAGTTACATGCAATATGCGTTTATGTGTAAACCAGTTATCTGCTAATGTAGTATGAATATTAGAAGAGATATCTTGAAAAAAGAAAAACATCTGACAGATTTAATTTCCTGGCCGTTAAGTAAGTGTCAATCAAAGATGCAAAAACAAACTTTAAACTTTAAACTTAAAAAAATATTCTATTTTTTTTTAGAAATACACAGACAGTCGGACACTAACATATTTTTACACAACTATGTATAAACCTATTACTATATAAACTGGTTATATATTTGATCAGTAGTCAATAATGCAATAACAACATATTGCTTTGACGAAACTTCTGTACATTCAATTGAATGTATTTGACAGCAAAAAATTTACATTCTTTACGATGAATTTTGGATTTCTTGCAAGTTTGAAGTCTTTTAAGAAATTTTTAACATGTTGACCAGATCCAAGTATTTTGTTTGTATTAAATTTCTTATTGAGATATTTGCTAAATTATTAAAAAACGTAAGTTAAAACTTAATCGAATGTATGCGTTGATATTGAATTTTTTTCCATTGACGATAGATAACGAGAAGTTTGAAGAAAATGGCCGATATAAAGTCATGGTTAGATGGCAAATAGAGGGGCGTATATGTACGCCAACGGGTAGGGGAACATGATCAAATGTACTCAGACTGTCGGATAAATCAAGAATCCATAATAAGTGCTTCATAGATTGTTTAAAACTTATTATTATGACGATTGCAAATGCGAATAATGTTGGTATCCATCAATCTTTCGATAATGTTCAGCGTTTTCAAATAACTTCCCTGTATTTTTTGATAAAATTCGAACTATTTTAAAATAGACTAGTCGCAAATAATAACAATAATGAATATATTCACCATCACTATCGATGGTTTTTTGTACATACTGAGTCGTTTAAAGGTACTCTCGCGCTAGAAACTTGGTGATTTCGAGTCGAAATAAACATCAAGCGATTTTCGCACATCCTGAATTGCTTGTGTTGGAATCCCCCCTTCTAACGGTCGAAAATTCTGGATATGAACTTAGAGTTATAAATATTTTAACTTCGCTGACGTTATTTATGAAAGGCATGAATTTATCTATTGCGACTTTTGCGAAGTGCATTCATTTTCTTTACCTGTCACCGTAAGGACTCTTTCCTTCTTTGTTTTTGAAGCATTCGTGCAAAATATCAGCTTTCAATGTTCTAGGTCTTCAATTAGTATGATACCTAACTTTTTTTTGCCACTAACTTTTTCGATTCTCCCCTAAAAGTTTGCTATACTTTGCTCTGCTTATTCGAACCTCTTAATGGCATTTGATAGCCCTTGCTGATCGTCAGTTAAATGCTGGGAGATATTAACGAACATAATGATAAAAGAACGTAATTAAGCGAAATCCATATCTTTCTTAGCCTTTTAAAGCACATTCTAAAAAGCCCTTAAGAAAGGGGATAAAAAATTTAGTATATTTTTTGTTAGCTATTGACGGTGATTTAAAAATTCACTTTAAATAGCGATTTATATTCGTAGGAAAAAATGACAATCCAGTTTATCGATCGCACAAATAAAATGAAACCAAAAATAAGCGTCAAGAAAAAGCGCATAAATTCTTCAATGGAACCTATATGCATAAACGCATGTAAAAGCGTCAAATGTATGCATATATCTAAAATAGAATCTGCATATTTTTAAAAACCATTAACTTGCAGTAGCGCAAGGATATGCCGACCATCAATCACATTTGCTTGTAAGGGACCAAGTATTATAAGTGAAAAGTTAACAAAACAACGACAAAATTAGCTTAGTCTTAGAACCGGTCTTAAATAGCTAGCATTATAATCAAATTTATAGCAGTGACCTCCTCTATCATTTCAATCAATATATCAGCGGCACATTTTTTAAAGCTTTTGTCAGGTTTTCTGAATTCTATTAAAGAATCCTATCATCTTGCATGCTTTTCTTATAAAAAATAGAATTTAATTTCGATTTTTTGCTCAGGAAAGTCTTGGAAAGAAAAAATGTTAGAAAAAAATGTTAGAAAATATATAATATAAATGTAATAATAAAAATAATAATAAAACCGTAGCTGAGTTGTTAAAAAGGGCCACACGAAGGCACTGCTTTAAGTTGCTCGACGCCTTCAATCATATGCTGTAGATTTATTTAGATGTATATGAATTAAATAAATAAATAATAAAAATAATATATAAAAAGATTTGAAAGTTGGAAAGAATCTGTTCGGACCTGGTTCGTTTTCCCGCGATGAGTCACATTAAGCTGCAAGCTCCAGGTGGTGCTCTTCCGTTAATTCCTCTTGTCAGGAGTTACGAAATTATTTTTAATTTTTATTAATAAAACAAAAATTTACGTATTGATGTCAAGTACCGAGGCAATAAAACAATGGAGGAAGATTATGAATTGTATGGGCCATCGACATGATTTTATATAAAACACAGGTAAGAAAATTATATTCGGCTGTACCGAATCTTTTATATACCCACCACCTCTATCTTAAAGAAAAAGAAGAAAACCAAATTTTAATAGATGGACGAGGTAGATTTTTTTTATGGAATACCGTGGAAAACAACCAGCCTTGGAATACCGTAATACTGTTGGAAAGAACTTTCAAGGTTTCTGCCAAATTTGAAGCCAATATCTTAATTGTTGCGCCCAAGAGAATATTTACCACAGACAATCCACAGACGGATAGACATGCATGCTTAAACTGATTCTAAATTTGATGCTGATCAAAAATAAATATACTTTGTGTGGCTTCGAAGTTTCTTTCTGGACATTACAAATAAAATGACAGAATGAATACACCGTTCACCTTTACCTTTATACCAAATAGAATCGAAAGACAAATTCTGGTTATTATCTGGAGTATACTCTTACATGTAATTTTAAGTGTTGCAGATAACAATTTCTTACTCTTGTCGCACTGCTCTAGATTCCTATTTTGCATCTAGAACAAAAAATAAAAATGTTCTGGAAATATTAGTAAAAATACAATGAACATCAGTTCATTTTTCCGAAGAACTAATTTTGGGTACAATTGAACCCAATCGCTAGAAATTGCTGGAAATGACGCCTTGAAATCGATAAACTTCCATTTGTCGTAAAAATGACTCTTTACTCACTAGGAAATTGGATGTTGAACCTTCGTTTAAAATTTCAGAGTAATCGGATAAACATTGAAGAGGCTTGCGGTACGGTAAGCTCGACCAGCGTGGTTTTGCGACGAACGACTTTAAAGCTTCAAACTTTAATTTTCTTTCCAACATTTACTGCAAAATACAATTGATGTCTTTGATGATGATGTCTGAGCTTCTAGTATATTGACGTAGCAGTACGAAATTCTTTTCATTTTTATTTGCTTTTTGTGTTTGTCAGTTCTCTATAGTGTTCTCTAAACATCCGTAACACGGCATTACGTTCAGAAAATTGTTTTCTTTGAGTCAATTAAAATTTGGTTTTGCTCATAATCATTTTTTTAGGAAAGTAAAGAAAAACATGAAACAAAAATTCATCAGTTTGTACAAAAATAGGCACATATGGCATAAGTACCATCGGTACCTTCAATCATAAGCTGTAAAACTAACTGTAAGCTGTAACATAAAAATGAATTTTTGTTTTTTCAAAAGATGCTTTTTTTTCTAAGGTCACTTTTCAAAAATACTGATGTGAAATATAGTATTGGCTAGGCACGCTTACCTATGAAAGCCTAAAATTTCACTTTATGCA
Source organism: Glossina brevipalpis (assembly GCA_000671755.1). NCBI lineage: Eukaryota > Metazoa > Arthropoda > Insecta > Diptera > Glossinidae > Glossina > Glossina brevipalpis. The sequence goes on along the minus strand of KK351017.1, from coordinate 1,105,121 downwards.
TTCGTCGTAATAAAATTCATGACAGGTTAAACCGATAGTACATCATTGAGAAATTGATTGTAATGTAAAAAGGATAAGAAAAAAAACAACGGAAAAAGTAAAAAAATGCACAAAACGATACGAAGACGGATGTATTGATGACAAATGGAAATTAAATGTAACTCAATTGTGTAATTGAGTATAAAATTTGACATAGATTTTCTATGCATATCCGATATAAAATATAAAACTAATTTTCATAATTCAACTGCACACTAGCAATAATACAGTTTTTTTTTCAACATTACGATGAAAATGTATATGAAATAATTTTATTGCAATGAAAATGTCTAACGAAATGAAAATATATAAATTATGTCTTAAGTTAAATGTGAAGGAAATGCCAACTGTGTCCTTGAGAAAGCTTCTAAGCATGTATTTATAAGAAACGCATTACAAAAAGTATTGAGCCATGTGCTTCTCACGAACGACAATAGACATAATTTAACAACTAACGTTTTAAGGTAACATATGGACAAAGCGTGCTTGGATTCTCAATATAGGACTCTATAAATGTGAGCGAAAACATTTTATTACTTAATGTCAAAATGACATTATTATTAAGGTCTTTAAAAAATTTCTCGTCTTTCTAAGTAAATTAAGAATCTAAGGGCAAAAAGGTGCTTGAATACGAAAATGAGTATTTTAGGTGATGCCTACGTAGGTTAGTAAGCAGAATAAATATCAAAGAAAACCCGTTGCGTAAGTTGAAGGTCTGGTCATGATTCTCTAGAGAAAGCCGGCTAAGGAAATAAGTAAATTCCACAGGGAGTGGCTCTAAAAACTCACTTGATACTTATCTGCAAAAGTTGAGTGAGGGCAATAATGTATTTTAAAAGTCGTGGGGAGGAGAAGTTAACAGTTTATGACAAAGCTACCCGTGACTCTTCAGGTAGTTATGCTGCGTGTTTCGTAGATATGTTCTCGCCTCTATAAGTCAATATTATACGCTTAGATCTGTACTATGTATCTGTACTATTGGCAATTAGAGAAATTGAGCTCTGCATTGGGCAAAATTTACGAATCAATAAAACAAGCCCTACGTTATTGTTAACAATGAAAGCAAAACCAAAGCAATCTCGATAAGGTTATAAACCATGATTGTAAGTAAAAGGGGAAAGCTTAAATGGTTCATAAAATTGTTGCTATAGAATCCACGTTCGAGGTATTTGTTGAGCACTGGATAACCTCATAGGTAGAAACAGTAATTGGAGATCAGAGAGATTGTAGACACATTATTGTCCTAAAGTGTTTAAAAGCCATTAAGTCTATTACATTTTGCAGTGTAGATTACAAATAAAATAAAAATGTGGGACTTGATTTTAAAGACGATTTTCTCGAAACCATATTTTTCATGCTTTTTTATACCCCCCTCCGAGGGTGAGGGGTATGTTTCATTTTGTCATTAGGTTTGTAACTACCAAACGGAAACTACGGAGACCCACAAAGTGTATATATTCTTGATCACCGGCAAATTTAGAATCGATTTAAGCATGTTTGTCCGTCTGTCCGTCTGGACAATGTCTGTGGTAAACAGTCTCCTGGCTGCAAAAATGAAGATTCCGGCTTCAAATTTGGCAGGAACATTGGAAATTCTTTCACTGCCATGCCCACCTATTACAATTTAGTTTTCCCTCCTTTTTTAAAGTAAGGGTGGTAGATATAAAAGATTTGGCACAGCCGAATATAACTTTCTTCTTTGTTTAACTTCCATACGATTGCCTTGGCATTTTGAATCCAGTTTCAAAATAAGTTTCGTTTGCGGAAAAAAAGCAAAATAGCAGAATAATTTTTCATTTTCAGAAAATCTTTTTAAAAAAATTCAAGTTGACTTTACTGTTTTAAAAATGAAAATTCTTCAAATCCCAATTAACAGCCGTTAGTTCGTCAGATTTGATGTCGTATTTTCAAAACTTTTTTGATTTTTTACTGTAGTCTATATTGTATCTTGTAGTGTATTAAGACTTCTAATTGTACAATGTGTAAGGAATTATTTTAGGGGACTCTGTCGCGATTCTGCATTGTCCACAAAATATCTGAACCAAATAGAAGTACTTTATGTACTGTAGTACAGTACTTGGCTGGAAAATCTTCATTTATTACGTATAAATCTGCAGCTTTCAGAACATCGTTAATTTTGGTCAATACTGGTCTTATGAGAATAATTTGACGCAAATTTTAATAAGAAATTACACGTCGACAGAATTATCGCGTTGCTAACAGAAATCAACGTTACTAGCAAAAGTGCGATGAACAACAATAAATTTATAGTTGTTGCTTTTCAATAGCTCTATACTTTTTAGCAAATCTATCGAAGCGTCATTCTACTCAATTGCATGTATATACAGAAGGTATGCCTGCGTTTCTATGAAGGCATTCGTAAATTGATTTATACTTGTTGGTCGTCTGTGTCATGTGGAAAATGAAAAAGTTACTCAACTGTCGACATAAATTATTGATTTATTTTTACCCTTGTTCTTTGGCTCAACGACCTCCTTAAATTGAACAAAAATTTCATAATTTATTGTTGTAAAGAACTTATATACTTAAAAAATTAAAAATTGTAATCTTTGCCCTAAATGAACTTTTAAAGTTTACTCGTACTGACGTCATAGGGTGCACACTACATACAAATTTATACAATTGCTTCACCTCAATAAATAGCTCCGTAAATGTTATCACAAACTAATGATTGGACCGAATAGTTTTAATTACAGTTCTTATCCGCTTTAAATAATTTGTAGACGATGGTTAACTTTTGTTTCTAAACATAGACCGGTATTTTAGTGAAATTTTTTAGTGAGAATATCTTACCTTTTTTAGCTATCGGTAGAAAGTATGCAAACTTTCTTATTCGATATGTAACACAGAAAAGTAAATGTGCTACGCGATGTGTCGTCCTGCAATTAATGTGCTTGACGTAGGAATTCCTATGTTGTACAGAAAAATATATAATATATACATATTGTAACAGATGACACAAAATACATGCTTTGTGTAGTTCTATGCTAGATAATTAGGTCTACTATCCGTCCCTGGATTAAAAGTCTGTATGGTATCCCCTTTGGAAGAAAATCATAGAGGGCTTAGTGTTAGATATAAATAAGATTTCAGTCGTTATTATTTTGGAAGCATCACGAACGAAGCAGACTATAGACAATTTAGTCTAAAATTAAATTTCTCTTTTTCACCTTTAGGTCTGGCTTGCTTAGGAGAATGCCTTACAATGATTAATTGCTTGAGAAAGAAAACTCTACTTAGGAGAAACTGTAGCGATGATAAGCTATTGGAAAGTTGCCAACATGAGCAAGTCTTTAGGCTTGACTTGCTGAAGAGAATGCCCTGCAATGATTAACTGCAAGAAAAAACTGCTTAGGAGAAACAGTTACGATGATATGCTGCAGGGACGCCAGCGCATACACGAGCGAGACGATGAGTACTGACCGATAGGTACGGCCCTTCGGGGACAATTGGAAGAGAGAGAAAGATATAAATAACAAGGTGCCAGAACACCTCGAACATCGCTCAAAGTGGATCTAATTGGCCATATATTTTAAATCGATCTGGAAATTTAGATGTAGTAAGTCCCTCTTTATTTATTGTATCTGCTAGGGACTTGTCATTCTCACCGGTTTAGGCTCAAATAAGTCATCGTGTCAGCGAATACATGTAATGTTAAGCCATTAGGCAGGTATAAAACCTCTTACACTTTAACGCCAATTGAAGGAATTATTGGAAGAATATTTCGTTTGTTAGATATTAGGAAATTCGTCTTAAGCTTATTCTTATTTCCTTTTATCCTCTTCTTTCTCATTTTTCCTTCTATAATAATTTGTTAAAATTGTTTATATCTTGACGCAACCCACTTACACACATTTACAAATAAACCGCAACAATAAAGTTTAAATTAAATGAAAACTTTTTCAATTACATTTGAACAAAACAACGAATAAGAGAAAGTATATATAAAATAAAAATTCTGCACATAGTAGCGCAGCCAACCACTTTGAATTCTACATTCAAAAACATTGTGTGCTGAAAAAATCTTTTAAAAGTCAACCGAGAAAATGTTTATCTTATATACCTTTTGTTTTCTTTTCTTATATATTCTACTTTGTCTTACAAACTGGCTTAAGAGGAGAATGAGGTAAAGAAATAAAAAACAAAATCATAGTTCTACGGTCCACTAAAGAAATAAAAAAAGAAAAGCAAAAACAGTATTATATAGTTTCGAAAAAATATAACAACAAAAGGGAAGAAGCTTAACAATATTTTATTGGGAAAAGTAGATTACATTTAGAGTAATTTTTTATTTAATTTAATTTAATTTTTGTTTTCTTTTTACTATTATTTAAAAGAGCTAAAAAAGAAGAAGAAACGTTCAAATTTCGTACTACATTTTTTTAGCAATTTTTCTAAAGAATTTTTAAAGAATTTTTCCGGTAACTTTTATACGCAAAACTCAAGGATAGAAAGCTTTGTCATACCGAAATAAACATTTGAACTAAACACATGTGTTTAGACTTTCAATTGCAAACAGAAATAGTTCGATAGCGTAGAAACTTTTCTTTTTCTAGGTAAAAAGAAGTTTCCATTATTTAGAACCAAGTTTTTGTTTTCCATCACGAAACTTTTGCGTGTGTTTTGTATCAGCTGGATATGCTACATTAGGTTAACAGCTTTTTTTACGATAAATTAAAGTTAGTAAATAAAAATTTGTGTTCGATTCTTTAATAATCTGTTTTATATGCTAACACACACACATAAGGTTTTGAAGAGTTATCAGTTGGCCACTATAACATAACGATTACTTGCATTTCGGAGGATATGCAAGTAAATAATAAAAAACGTTTGGATTTTGTACAATTATAGTATTAAAATTTCAACCAATATTTATAAACATCAAAAGTTAATGACCAAGAGACAAGCAGATAATGATGGTTTCAGTTGCAGCTTGAAAAACTGAGATGCTTTCCCTATAGGTTTTTACTTATCGACATCATATTGAGTTTCGCAGTGATTACTTAAAGCCGTGAACAGGAAAACCTGGAAAAATATCAAAAAAGCCAAAAACACTTGGTACATATATATAAAAAAAAGCAATAAAATATCAATACATTCTTACGGCCGGATAATTGAGAATTTCATCTATTTATTGAGTTTTCCAGTATACGAAATACATGTTAAGACGCAAGTGTTGTAATTTGTTCGCTGCTCTCTCACAATGCACTTTAATTTTTCCAAAATTTTGGCTCAATTTTATTCAAAACAATTTTCGAAATCTTTTTTATGTACATGACTCTTTTGGGATTTAAAAAAAACAAACAAAATATTGGATCATGTATCCGCGGTTTTTTGTGCATTTTTGAGCTTTTTTTTGTAGCCTGCTTATATGGCTAATGTTTAATACCTCCGGTATTTCCTGATAGCTTGCGTGTCTGTCTTCCTCCGCTATTCGCAAAATTTCAGCGACTTTTTCAGTGACTGGCTGATCAGCGAAGTGCATCTTTGTCATCAAAATTTCCGGAACGAAGCAAACTACTCCTGCGTCATTCGCTCGTTTACATCATTCTCACCATACATAAATTTTTCACAAATTTTGTAGTGGCAAAAACAGCGGAGACATAACATATCACCCAAAATTATATTTGACTTAATTCGAATATTTTAACATCTGGCCTTAGCATCTCGTTGTTTTATAAATACATCTCGAAGCTTCGAAAATATTTCGTCAAGCAATATATGACGCTGTGCCAAATTTCACTTCCATAAGTATGGTTCGAAAATACACGCAACTAGTGTATGATAGCTGGATAAATATCAAATCTTATGTAAGACTCAACATTTTACATTTCTTTAGCGCCAAGTAAACATATAACTATTATACCAATAATTGCTGTCAATGGCTTTGCAAATGCGGATAAATCCGAAAGATAGAGAATTGGATAGACTTTCCGGAATACATTCTTCGTGTATCAGTTTGCCAGAATAGATATTGCTCCTTGTAAGTATTGCATGCCCAATACATTGCCCAGACAATGCGTCTTAGGTGTTTCCTAGGAACGGTCACTCTAGGAGTATTATGGTGGTTCTCAAGTATATCCAATGAATATTTATTCTGGTAAATCGTTGCGCTACTCGGGAGACGGCGGTTATCGGTCGCTGAAAAGTAGTCAGATGCACCCTTAAACTTTCACATTAGATTTCCGCGCAAAAGTAAAGCATGAATATACAATCGTATGTTTTGACACGTTGGCGCCATTCGTTGTTGGAATTTGCAAAAAGTGATTTGCATGAATAATTGAATTCGACTGATGGAATTGAAAAGTATTCATTATCTATCATCTATCTATCTTACGGCTTGGGATCGTATGATTTAGCAAAGCTTTGAAAGCTTGATAAGAAATTCTACAGATAAAGTTAGTTTCATTAAAGAAACAGAGAATTACGATTCGAAACTTTTCAGTCATTTACACCAATTTATCTATCTCCATATATATATGATCGAAAGGAACATAAAGGGAATGTGATTGAAATTATTTTAAAATTTCTTATTTAATTTGGTCTACAAGCATGTCTTTATCGTATGGTTTTGGCAAAGTCAAGACTTTACCTTTTTTTTACAGGGCGTTTCCATAAAAAGTTCATCGAAAGTTGTCTTGTGACTCTTAAAATAATGTGTAAAATCTATTTATCTCCTAATTATTTCTTACGTGGACGCCAGCTTGAGCGCAAAAGTTTTGTATTTTCTTATGTTATTATATTTATGCTTAAGAAACCATGAAATTCAAATTTTTTATCCGTGACATTTTTTCGATTTAAATATAAATAAAAATCATATAAGTCTGCCAAGACACCCTTAAAACCTTAGCAACATTTTTCTTCTGCTGTTTGGATTTTACATTTTTTTTTTTTTTTGTGTGTACCTTTTTTAAAGACATTGATCTATTTTCTCTTTAGCTGAAAATAATATTGCTTTCTCGATAGACACTAAACCATGATAGGAAACCTTACGTGCTTGTAGTTGTAAAAGTAGATTGAACTGTAAACAAAGAAAAAAAAGGTAAATTTAACAAGTAAAAAGATTATGTTCAGCTGTGCCGAATCTTTTATACTCACCACCTTCGTCTTAAAAAAGAGCAAAACACCAAATTTTAATGGATGATGTAGCATATTTTTTCTAATTTTATGAAATCTTTTGGAAGTTTCTAATGAGCTTAAAAACCAGAAAACAGGCGTGTTCGATACTGTAGGTTGTTTTATATTGTAGGCGTGGGCTGTGATCAATATGGCTCCAATAGCAAAGTATGTGAAAGAACTTCCAATGTTCCTCCCAATTTTATACATGACGTCTTCATTTTTGCGGCCAGAAGTATGTTTACCGCAAACATTGCGTAGATAAGCAGATATGCAGATAAACAAATGAACAAACGGGCAGAGGACTAGGTGGATTTCGAATTTGATCCTGATCAAGAATATATACATTTTGGTGTAGTTTCTGAAGCATCTTCCTTAACTTTGAACGAGTTTTCGCAAAAATTTTATAATTCAATATTCTATTATATCAAGTGAGCGCGGTCGATCGTTTCCACTTTTGCACAGAGACTACGGGATATCTAGCGCAATATTTCTGGAAACTTTTAAAGATCTCTCTGGCATGCTTTATGACTAATGAGGAAAAACCCAATTTTTTTTGCTTTCGAAAACAGAGGCGTTCTCGGTCTAGGTTATACTGGTCGATTTTGTCCATTTTCAACACCAACCTTCCAATGTTTAGGTCAAATTTGAAGTCGACATTCATTTTTGCGGCCAGGAGAATGTTTGCCATATAAGTTACACAGACAGACATGATTATATCGATTCTAAATTTGATGGTGATGAAGAATATATTTGCTTTGTGGGGTCTTCGAAGTTTCCTTCTGGACGTTACAAACGAAATGATCAAATGAAATATACACCTCACCTTCGATGTTGGGTATGAAAAGGAAAAAATTAACCGTTTTTAATACCTACTGCTTCTTCAGCAGAATTTATTAGTTGCAGGCCTGTAAACAAATTGGTCGTTATTCTTTGAATGAACTCACAGTTCAGCTTAAAAAGGTCTAAAGTTGCTAAAATTTTTTTTATCTTTGTTGCTATAGATGTTCTTTAGACCAAATCACATCTTGGTAGATAACTCTATCAAGTTTTAGATTTAACTTATTATTCGCTATGGATTTTAAGTGCTTAATAAACATATTTCGTTTTTTGGTTATTTCTTATGATTTTAGAAATTATAGACATACTAAGATCATCTTCAAACGCAAGGGAAAAGCTTTAATAATTAAAAAAAAAGATGGAAAAACTGATGCATGGTTAAGTTTACTTAAAATAATTTGGATTTCGCAGCTAACAAAAAACATTTATACTTTAGAGTGTATTCTGATAAGTATTTCTATTCGCTAGACCTAAAAGGTCAAATCTCAGAAAATACTTTATTTCTAGTTTATTAACCGAATCAAGCAACGTAATGTATCTAGTTCCAGATGACAAATATCCACAAAAATAAGACCAACGAAGTTCGAATCAATATTGTATGCTTTCCTTTATTGCAAACGAAATAACAAACCTGTCATGATTCTATCCTTCGATAGTGTATGAAAAAATTAGGTAAAATCATTAAATCTTTACTGTTGTAGACATGAACGTGTATACCATAAGGTATTATATAACTTAGATACTGAACTTCTCTTGAGAAAGTTTTGGTTTTTCTAAAATTTCGAAAAAAGCTTTCGATACGTTTTAATAGCTAAAAAGTACAAGTTGAACATATGTGTGTGTATGATATTAGGAGCTATAAAAAGAAGCTGTAAAACGTAATTGTAAAACTCATCACTACTTGAAGAAGGATAAACAGCAAACTTTCTTAATTTTTTTGGGAAACTTAAAAAAATTTTTGCCCTCTTAACTAAGCTAAAAATAAGGTTCATATTTTTCTTAACAAGCGAAATGGAGGATTGTCTTCAATTATTTTAAATTCTGTATCGATTTGTAGTTTTAATTTATTGAAGAGTAATTGTGAAGTGTAGCAAACTTATTATCTAATTTATCTTTAACGCATAGTTTTTGTTTTTTTATTGCAATTTGTACCCAACATAATCATAAAGTTCGAAAGTCAAAGCACTTAAGCTTTTTATTACGCTTTACTATCTGCAGAAAAAATTTATTGAATCTTCTAAACGTGAACAGAATTCAAATTTTTATCAACACGTGATTATTCAAACGCATATAATTTGTTATATGTAATGAGACTTAAAAGGGAATTTCGCTACCACAGCGCAAATGCGATCAGAAAATTGATTTAATTTAAAATATATTTCAGTCTAAAATGAACTTTAGTTTCGTTTCTTGTTTATAAAATGTTCATTCATTTTACAGAAAGAGTTAAGAAATCAATCAAAACGGCAACATTCTCAATACTACTATCCTTCTTCCACTATAATACGAATGCACAATTTCGATATTAAAATTTTGCAAAATGAAACAAAAGCGATTACAAAAAATAAATTGCTTTCATCTTACGTCCACACATTTTAATACTTGCTCTTTTATATTCTTTCTCCTTTCGCCTATGGTCGAAAGAATATAAGAATTAAAGAAAAATTACTTGCCTCTGATCCATTCGCGCGCTTCAATGAACAGTATAATGCACATAGATATTAGTATTGTTATTATTATTACTATAATTTCGAAGAACACCTAATTCATTATGGCTAAAGGCAATCAATCAGTTTAATGTGACAATACGAATATTTGTGTCAACAAAGTAATTCTCTATATGTCATACCATTTCGACCTTGCTCTTCTAATCGAATTACGATTGTTCTAATTATCAATTAAAGAGTGCAATGATTTAGTTGAGGTTCAACAACATCTGCGTAACAAATGTTAATTTCACTACGCTTCGCAATTTCGTTTCCCGTTACCTTGTCCTGCCCCTTATATAAACATTGAGTGATTTTGTATCTGTAATATGTTTGATTTCTTCCTATTTTTATAGTCTTCATTCCGATCGTGTCTTTCTAAAGTCAATTTTATTATTCTACACGCCGATCCAGGCAATGTAACCCTAACTTTACTGAAAATTCTGCCTTTTTGAACATAATTTTCTTTATATATCTTGGCATTCCCATCTTAAGTTTGCTTACTTTACATTGTCCTTCTAACCCCAATTCTTTTATTCTATATGCCAATCCATCCATAGTAACACTAACTCATCCCCGCGGCGTTGAGTGTGCTTTTTCCCACTTCTTGTGCCATCGGGCACCGTGGGGATAAGCCTCCACGGTAGGAACCCACGTTCACTCCCAAGACACAGCTGCAACCCTAACTTACTACTATTTCACATTGCGATCCTGAATTTCAAACCTCAATTTTCTTGTTCTATACGCCGATCTTAGCACTCTAACCCTAACTAACTCTGCTTATTTTAATTGACAATTCTGCCTTTTCAACCCTACTTTTCTTATTCTATACAACAATCTAGGCATTCCAACCCTAACTTTACTTGTTTCAGATAGCAATTCTGTCTTTCTGATTTCAAATATGCCTCGGTGACAGTATAACTATGCTCTATCTATAAAAGTTCGTCCATTTGACGATATGGATTTGGTGGCCTTTTTTGGTAACATACGTAAAACAAAACTATCATCTATGGCATAAAATGTTTAGAGTAGTATATGCCATTTTATAATATAAATCCTTTAATAACCGCTTAATGTGTTAATATAATATTATAATAATAACGATAAAAAAAATTCTGATTCTGCTGTAGGTACGCTTCGTGCATTAAGAACAATCGATATAATTGTCAATCTGAGGGCACTATAGGCAAAACTGTGAAGAAGTTTGAAAAAACATTGTCGATAGTAGATTTACTAAGTTCCACACATAATCGAATCGCACGCATGCCCGAAAATATGGCTAGTGAAAGTTTCGAAGAAAAACCAAATTTATCCATTACATGAAACATTTCAAGGAACTATAAATGTATCCCAAGTTTTTTCTTTATCAAAAATTTATCGAAATAGCGTAAGAAGTTTACATACTGCAGTCACACTAGATGTAATTAAAATTGAAATTGAAGAATCTTGCTCAACTACACTATATTACACAGTAAATCTTATTAAGTAAGACATGCGTTCTATACGCTAACATATATTTGGCAAAGAAAACGGAACATGTTTGTTCATGTCAAAGGCAACATGTGTTCATAATTATTTTGCCATTTGTTCGTTTAAACTCTGGTTTTTGCCCCTACGCTAGTTGTGGTAAAACTATATTATGCTTGTGCTTAGCTTATGCAATATCCAGAAGAACTTAAAATACGCTGATTAAAACAATCGTTTCGGAGCCATTCTCCATTCAAAATCGTTTTCTCAATCGATTTAAGCATATCTGTCTATCCGGTTATCTTTCCTTGTATTTATCTTATAGACCGTAGTATTCAAAATATTTTAATGCGATTTGTGATGTTACACGTCTTGAATCAAGAACCAACGCCACTAAAAATTGATTGGATCGGCCCATTTTTCACAACCACTCATCGTATAAATCCCTGTTTCAAAAAAGATGTTCTGTGAAAAAATTTTTAATTCAATATATATCGGCAGAAATCGATGAAAAATAATAATTCGCTATATTAAATGCACGCACATGCATGCAATTGGACGACACTACACCATTTTTTAGTCTACTTCTCAAATAATAGTTCTTACAAAATTCAAGCGTCGATGGGACGGTAAAGTCTCATTTTTAGTATTTTATGTAGAAAATTAGTATACAATACCGACATTAGTAAGCAATAATGATTTGAGGTATAAATTGGCTGATATAAGACTATTTTTTCGAATACTCTACTTATGAAGAGTTGCTCTACGTCGTGGCAAGGACTGACAGTAGAAGTTTAGCCAAAGTAGAGTAGGGCACTTAATAGACTATAATGTTTTAATTTTTTTTTTTTTTAGTTCTACAATTGTTCTTAAGTGACTATTTAACATTGAAATGAGTCTTAACAATTAGCAAAACTTTTGCAAGCATTGTAGTTTCTTTCTTACATTTAATTTTTTTTTGCAAAAGATTACTTTTCTGTTTTTCATATCTATTTCCATTGTTAATTGTGTCTTTTGTTATTAAAGCAAGATTTACATTTTTTTAAATACAGTTTTAAGTATTGCTTGTGGAAATTCCTAATTCAATCTAATTATCTCCTTTTTAACTTATAAAGAAAATATTTTTTGTTCTTCTTCTTGTGCAAAAAACTGCCACTACTTTGTCATTTGAATTAATTGGCGCGATCCTTAACCAAAAATCGATTCTTAATTTTAATTATTTTAAAATTGTTTTTTTATTAGATATAATGCATATATCGAAAAAATTTACGATATTCGACAAGCTCAAGAGCTCAAAATGAAATTGAAGCCGTTCAATACAAAATAAAAACACAGCAAATTATCTATTGTTATTTGCTGAACAAATATCGCAACTTATTCCAAGTTCCAAGTTCAGTCTTTTCTTCAAATTCCATTTTTTCTTCAATGTGTTTGCATTCGTCACAAACATGGAATGGCATGTTAAAACAGTAAAAACATGCCAAAAAGGAAAATAAAGAAACCGGATGTGGGAGATGCAGGAGATGAAAATAAAATAATTATTACCCTGGTTTAGGCAGCAGAAATATGCACTCGCCTTCTTCCTTGGTGCTTTTGAATAGCATGAGATTCTCTGCACATACACACTCTCTCTCAACAGCATAAATATGAACTCGTTCTTTGGAGCGAAGGCTTTTCCTAATTATTTTTGTTCATCTAATTTAAAAATTAAAATTACATTTGAATTGCAGTTAATCAAAAAATTTTTTTTGTATGTAAAGTTTTTGGTGAAACCGTGGTTCTGTTTGTTTCCTCTGAAATCTCTCCTCTTATCGTAGCTTGTTTAAATTACGTAGCATTGTACAACAGTCCATCTCACAGGTATGTTCAAAAGCTATGTAAGAAGCGTAGTAGCAAACCGAGCGACAATCTGATCAACCCATAATTGAAGTTAACATCTGCTTACAAACAAAGAGAAATGTTTTTATTTGTTTGTTTTACTTTTCTAGTCTCTCCTCGCGCGATAGTTATGTATAGAGCCAAGTAGTTGAGTCTCATTTTAGATTAAAAATATTAATGTGTATATTTTATCAAACAAAAAGCCCATACCTTAAGCATGTAAGCTGATCTGTATTACCCACTTTACAGCTTTAGATTATACCTACGAAACGAGTGGTTTAAATTAATTAAATCCTTCTACAGACTATTATTACCAATTTCCTCTAAGCAAACGTAATTAAAGAAGTTAATGTATTTTCAATCGGATAAATAAAATCAGGAAGACTTTGTGAAAGACACAATAAAAAGCATACCAGAAAAATGCAATTTGTTTTACATTTTCAACTACTTGCTGACAAAAATGAGATTCAAGGACGATTTAAAAAGCTTGATAATCAATTTAAGATGAGATCTTTATTTTCCTTTTTTAGATAAATAATTAATTAGAAAGAAGAGAGTTTCTCGCTTCAAGTTTCTTATAAGGAAAAAAAAGAGTTAAGAATTTTCCACTTAAAACTAAAAAGAAATCAGAAATTTTATGCTTGAAAAAATTTTATTGAAAAGAAAAGAAGAACTGTGTACAAAGCAAAAGAAGAAGTGAAGAAAATTTTAATGTGCTCAACGAAAAATTTATCAATGTTAATTAGCATAAGAAAAAGTTAAAGAAAAGGAAGGAAAAAAGAAATTAAAAAGAAATTAAAATAATAGGATGGAAGTATATCGATTATTTTTGAAATGAATATTAATACCGAAATCGGTATAAGTGCACTTTGCTGTGTAAAAAACAATGAATCAAAATTTGTGTACTCTTGTTATTGTTGTACTTTATAACTTGCTTGCAATGACAAAAATTGTTAGTCATGTTAATCTGAAATCAATTTTCTCTGTCTTTTCTTTATTATAGTATAGTAAAGATTTGAATTTGTTACAATTGCTGGCGCTCAACATTTTTGGATGGCCAGCAACTCAAGTTTTAACAGATTTTTTTATCTTTTTTTAATAATTCATATGCAAGTCAATGCCGCTTTAGTGGACGATAGGTGAGGATCATTGAAACATTTCATCCAAATGTGGATCATTGATATGTTTCTCTAGCTTTTGTGCATAATTCTTCCCGTCCTTCTCAACGATTTTCTCGGTGTTTAAAATGATCAATTAAAAGATCCAGTAAATTTTACTTTTAATAGATGACATGATCTTACAAAAAGCACACAACAAAATTTAATTAAACTATCTCTTTATGGCTAATTATTTTAATTGTCATAAATGGAATATGTTCTTAGTGTAAATCATGCTAGAGGATGAATTATTGGGGCAGAGGACAATAGATGAAAAGAGACACATACTCAGCAATCAGCTGGAGTAAAAAGTAAGATGGAGTAAGTAAATTTGAAAACAGCAAGCGTCTCCGCAATAGACAACAAGGGAAAAGAAAATAGAATTTGTTGTCCGTCTTTAGCTGACTATCTTCTAATATCACTCATCTCGTTTTACTAATGAGTTGCTGGGTCTCAAAAGATAAATTAAATAAGTTTTAATGAAATAATCAAAATTTAAGTGAAAATAAAATTTAAATTTAAGTAAGAATGAAATCTTCTTTGCCAAAGCCATTAATTAACAGAAAATGATAATAATATGTAAATGTAATATGTAATATGCGATCAAAAAGAATTTTACACAGAAAAATAAATAAATGAAATAAAGTTTAGTAGTGGAAAGAAACAATTTTTTTAATACATATAAATAGATATAGCTATCGAGAGCCCGTTTTGATGGAACTCCTTGAGAATAGAAATAGCCTTGGATGGATACGTTGGAAACCGGAGAGCCTATCCACGTTTGTGGTTGTCCCTTACAAAGATTAAGTTTGGATAACCGCCGCAATGAATTTATAGATAAGACTTAAACATGATATTAAGTTATTCGTTAAATGAACTGAAAAGCTTAATATATGGAAAGTAAACGTGAATAGGAATATGTATGAATATGTATCGAATTTGATCCAAACTTACTTTTTCTTGTGGTAAATAGTTTCTTATCATTTTAAATGTATCGAAGAATGTGTTACATAAGCTTGACAGGCGGCGGAACTTGAAACTCAGAAAAAATTGTCAATCGCAAATATTTGATCCTAAACTTGAAATCCCCTTTTCCTTACAATACGTATTATCCGCATTAATATCATCTAAATTTTGAAAAATTATTATTTAACGTTTCTATATCGATTATCGATTGATTCGTAAGACGAGATGTAAAGAAAATTAAAAAATTATGATGCGGCGGTGTAGCCAACTTACAAATAAGAGCATGCAGCATATCTTTTGAAACATAGCAGTCTGTCTGATAATAATAACAATCTCTTATGAATTGTTTTCATTGCTTATGTTAAACATTATTCGTTAAATCAAATGGGATTCTAATCCTTGAAAACAATTACACCGTAAAAAAGATTATTAGGCACAGAAATTTGGCAAATAATATACTCATAGCGAAAAAAAAATCATAATCTTAGATTAAAGACAATGCTTTCCTTATACATATTTTTCAAAAGTTAAAGGTAACAAAGCAGTATTAAAGACTAACTAACAGTGTATACGCGAAGAAACAGAACTTCTTGGTATCAGGTCTCTTTGCTGTGCATTGCTTCTTTACGTAATTTAATCTTCCTTCTTAAAAGCTTATCCTTAATTTATATAAATTTCTTTCTCTTAACAGCTTTAATATGTTTTATGATCAATTAGTGGCAGTTTAACTTTCTGCTTTGATTACGCCAATCAACATGTACGTGTGACCTATAAAATGTAATATAATCTAATAACCGTTTATTGTTATAGGAGGAAGCCATTGTGTGTGCAATTTTAATATAATCATCATAACACCATAAATTGACTATATTCGCAATATAACCCATATTACGTTTGCGGTACTAATAAATGGATCTATAAAAACACCGATTTGTTTGTTTGTTTTTTTTTTTTTTTGAAGAACTTAAGAGATTTTGAAACGATGCATGGGAAGATAAATAATTTTATCAAAATTTTATTATAATTATTACCTCCTTACGGAAGAAAACCACAGTAATAGTTTTAAAAAACAATATTGTTTTTAATAACTTTTCTTGGATTAAAAAGAGAGGTAAAGAAAGAATAGTGTTTGAAGAGGTTATGTAGTATACCTTTAAATACTAGAAAAAAAATTTGTTTCGAAAAGACATAAAAAATGACAACCTATGAGCACATATGGAACCTTTCGATTCATGTGCGCAATAATTTAGTAGTATGGTATGGAATAGCGTGTGTTGGGATGTTGAATATGTCCTTGTTGTCTTACAAGTACAAAACTTCACTGAAAGTGTTGTCCATCGCTGACATTGACAGATCCAAAACAATACATAGTATATGTACTGACTTATTCAGAAAAACGGGAAAAAACAACTCTTTGTATTTTGAACAAGTAGTATGCCGTGATTTTCGTTTTAAGGAATTTTTTCGGGAGCGCATTTTTACTTTCCTATAAAACAATATCTACATTTTTTTCACTGTGCGTACACGATTGTTTTAATTAATTTTGTACAATTTCTCTAAAAGCGTCTTTTATTAGGCCGCACACATATTTAACGTCCCAAAATATATATATTATAAAATTTTTTTGCATATAAGTTACATAGAACAAATTTTGAATGTCTTAAGATTTCGTTTTTATTTCAATTTTGCAAGAAAAAATTGTGTAGAAATTCTAATTTGAAAATTGCCTCTCATGCGTTCAATTTTCAATTATATATAGGATTTCATTTAAGCTTCACCAAAGAGTTCCGCTTTATTCATCGATATATTTTATTTGTGTAAAAATATTTTAAACTATTTTTTCTTTTTCTATGCATTTATCTGTGTTCATCTCAAACACTTTTAAGGGCCTAAAAAGAGGTACATAAGTTTAATATTCTAAAATAGAAGTTCTTCTTGAAACGATGTGGAAACAAGCAATGTAACGGATAGACAGATACGTTTAGTTCGATTTAAAACTTTAAACTAAAAACTTTTATATGCTCTTGCAAAGACAATTGCCGAAATAATACAAATATTATACACCTTTCTCACGCAATAAGCACAGAAATTGGTTGCCAACAGCTTATCACCATTGATCGCTTTTCATAGGTTAATAGAAATTTGACGTAATAAGCTACAACTTTTACAGCTTGTGTTTTAATTTTTAAAAACTAAAAAAAAAAAATGTTATCAAAACCTAAAAAATATTAAAAAAAAAAATTTTTAGAGCATTATGTGTATAATGAGTTTGGTGAATAAAACTCATAGAGAATTAAACTTTTCGTGTTACAGTTATAATGGTTATAATGGAGAATTTAGAAAAGACACGTTTGAAACGCAGTTAGGAAAGTTCTTTTACAGAAACATAAAAAAAGAAAGTAGTATAGATGGCCTCAACATTTGCTGCAGAATACAAAAAGAGATTTTATATAGTTTGTATAATGTTGATGAAAAGGGAGAGGAAAGAAGATTGACGCAAAGCGAATCCCACGTAAATACTCATCACGTCAAATCTGTTTTAAAATTTGTCTGAGGCAATGGAACGGTAGATATCTTTTAGGGCAAAATTTTAAGGTGACCCTTGTAATTGTTTTATCCATTTCTAAGATCAAAATGTTTTATCGTCAAAAGCAAATTACAATTGGATGTTGGCTTTAGATTGTTAGATGCTTTAGATGAAACTTAACTAAGAGTATGGGTGAAAAGCTCTAAATATCCAAAAATTCCTATTTATTTTTTGATTTTATACATTTCTTTGCTCTTTTCGGATGCTCTACACCTCTAGTTTTAGTAGTAATAATAATATTCGCAAATATTTTCCTTATATTTTAAAAGAAATTTTATTAAACCAGTTATGTGCCACTTTGATCGATAACTTTTTGCAATGTTTTATGTGAAACTGTTGTCACTTTAGAATTGGATTTTTAATATTTCTGAGATTTTTAAACCAAGCAATTTTTACAGTCCCGATTTCAAGCTATCCTAACAGTAACAGTAAAAGTTCTGCAGATAGTGAAGCTGCCTAAGATATCAAAAGCCCTCTCTTTGGTCCTTTGAAAGTATTTACCTAGAGTGGAGCAACTTATAATTGCATTTTCTCGAAACTATAATTTCTAAGTTGGTCGGTCCGTTAAAGTAACTTAATTCCCAACTGATTGACTTTAAGTTTCAACCGTGTCAGCCTAATCCAGAGAAATAGAAAAGTTTATCTCATGTGTATTACATTTAGTGTAATTTTAATTTTAAAGAAAATATATTTTTTTGAAATAATAAGTTCAATGCGTTTATTTATAAATTTAAAAAACATAAAAATGTTTTACGATAGTAATAAACGTTAGTCGTTTTCATTTAATTTACCTGGGATTCCTAATATTACATTCCGGATGAATAAAGCAGTTAAAAAATAAACTTACTTTTGCTTCAATTTTAAATAAAATTTTATGTAAATTTGCTTAAAATGAAAACTGTTGCATTTTACCCTCTCTCCATTGTGTCAAAATATATTCGTATGATAGCGATTTGTGTTATTTTAAAGATTTTTATCCCTTACTGAGCAGCGACGTATCATTTTGAATTCCAGTCCATTTGTGTTCTAAGTGTACTCTTTCATTAGAGTGCCTCTACACATAACAAGCGTGACACGATAGGGGAAATTTAACATTAATTGCCATAATTTTCATTTGATGGTTGCAAACGTAAAGTCATAAAACATTTACATACACACACCTAAACGCATTTCATTGTTACATGTATATGCAGATTAATTAACCACGATTTCATTTAAACTGTACTTCCATTTTCTTTTAATATAGATAGACTCCATCACTTTGTTCAGGCTTGACAAACTAAATAAGAACACCGCCAAAGAATCCAACCATTTAATAATAAATATTGCGAATATTTCATTTTGGCGTATACTTTAGAAGAAAACGCGCCGTTATATTTACTACCTTGAATACCGTGAAACCGTATCTTTATATCGTAATTAGTGCTTCACTGAATCTAGGCACTGCAAAGCTGCAAATCTTCTACAGCACCTGAAAGCGTACCGTGTGCATTGCCAAGGAATTAACCACTACCAGCCAATGATTGGTAGACTCTTACCGTCAAGAGGATGCCATAGCTAAAAGGTACTTGTATTTTTGTGTTCAACCATCAATTTTCTTACAATAAATGATATGTAAACAAATTTGAATTTTTTTACTTTGCTTTTAAACATCCAAATCTAAAACTAATTTTTGTGTGTTCAAAGCTATACCTACTTTTCTATCGTGCAAAATTACTCGATTGACCGGCAGCGATTGACGATTGTTGTGATTACGTAAACGAAAATGGGGTGATAGACGTCAAACGATAGGGAATGATGTCGCTTATTTAAATCCAAAGCTCCCAGCAATATAAATCATTTAACGATTATTGCTGACGTAAATGAAAATTGCCCGCA
The DNA here is from genome assembly GCA_000671755.1 of Glossina brevipalpis. Taxonomy (NCBI): domain Eukaryota; kingdom Metazoa; phylum Arthropoda; class Insecta; order Diptera; family Glossinidae; genus Glossina; species Glossina brevipalpis. The sequence goes on along the minus strand of KK351017.1, from coordinate 1,085,466 downwards.
AAATGATATTGAATACATTGACATTGCTTTGTTGCCTGTTCTTCATTTTGAAGGTTGCTGGCAAGCTCTTTAGCTTGATTGAACAACAATTACTGTCTACAAATTTATTCATCCATCCTTTCCTTCCTTAATGAACACCTACGTTGCATTCCACCTAAATTAAAGCTCTTACAAAGGATTTTGAAAGATCGTCATTAGTATTTCTATTGTACGAAGTATTCTCTTGCCACCTTGCCATTTTTCATTTCCATTCCAAATTTTGTGATATTAGAGAAAATTGTCATTTAAGGAATACGTTTACAATGCCTCTACCTCAGTCAATTATTTGTCTTTTGAGTTTAATAAAAACTATTTCTTCTTTAGTTTGCTTCTATGAACTTTGTCAAGTATGCTATTTATTATCGTTGTATTTAATTTTTTCTAGAATCGTAACATACTATTGTTTTACTTCTTGATAAATTTTGTTTTTCCCCTTCTACTTGTTCTAATAGTTCAACGACAATAATTATACATTACAGCACTTGTGGTATAGATTATATTAAGTTTGTGCGGATGTATGTAAAATCCAGAAGAACTTAAAATAGACTCGCCATTTATTTTACTATTCAATGCATATTATACCAATCATCTCCCGAATCGATTTAACCTTGTCTATCTGTCCGTCCGCTGGTATATCTTTCCGTTCGTTCGTTTAGTTTTGTGTTCAACAAATAGATCATCGTTTTTGAAATATTTTGACGAAGTAAGAAGTGATTTTTATATAGAAAATACACATTTCTTGTATGAAAATGATAAAAAAATCTTAATAGATTGATTCATTACGCATATGCATGCAATTAAATTTACAAAATATGATTTAATAGGCATCGAGTACCTACATAATGTGGCTGTAAACACAATGAAGTCGCCTGATGCCTGATGGACACAAAAAACGCAAGCAATATGCGCAGCCTTTTTTCGCGTTACTTTTCATATGCCTAATTACACTGAAAAAGTACTTATACTCCTAACAATGTTAACATATGGAAAACAAAGAAAACGATTGTGTTCACTTACATTGCTTTTCATATGTTAAAGTTTGTGAGAGGATAAGAGCGGCTTCATTATATTTACAGTCTTAAAGCCTATGATACTCTGTAATATGCCATGTCTCCGCGAGTTTTTGCACTAGATGGTATTGATGCCTACATATCTGGCGGCCATAATGTCTCAAACGACCATGTGCTTAAAAGGCGGCATTTATAAAACTAGAAAGTAGATGTCAACGGCTTCATGTGACTGGAAAAAGAGACATATTCTCACGATCATGTCGCTTGTCAAACGAGCAAGAATTATCGTAAGAGGTTCGTTAATTTTCGAATGTTAGAACGTGACCAAAAGAAAGGATGTCAATACAAGAAAAACATCTGGCAGGTTCTGTGTGCCATACTAATACAGTCATATTTACTCTAAAGCGGGCTAAGAAAATGCTGTGAGCTCGAAAGAGAAGGTTGTTGTAATCTGGCCTATCGATGAAAAGGCTGATTAACCGCAGAATTACTTCCCAATAATTGGAATGGTGTATATAAAAAGTTGCGCTAATGAACTTATATGGCGCAGCAATTACGTTAAGAATTATGGGCGGGAGGTATTGCACGTCGACAAACCACTCATTGGCCTATTTCTTCACATTTTTGTGCAAATCAAAGCGCTGCTCAGCGTGTATATGACTCGGGTCTGGTGATTAACCTGCATAGAGTAGCACTTCTCACTTCTAGACTGTCTCGAAGCGCTTTTCCCGGTTATGGATGGATGGATGAACTTTATTTCAAAAAATTTTCCTTTGTTGCCTTTTCTAATGGTCTTCTGAACAGCGAATGATTCAAATAAATTAATTGTTATATTAATAACGTTTATTATTGACTATTTTATCACACTTGAATAGCTTATAAAAGACCGGACCTTTCTGGTCCCACCAAAAAGAGATACATCCTCCTTCTGCTGAAGCGATTAGGTCCTGCAGTCGATATTCATTGTGCGCCTGGATCTATCAATAGTTTTTTCCGTTTGGTATTCTCAAAATAAATTCACTTTTCATCCCTATTAACAATAATATTTAAAAGCAAATTCCTTTCGTATCGTTGAAGCAAAAAATTAATCCTGCTCGCTAATGCTTTTTATTAGGCTTGAAACTCAATTATATTATTACAAAATTTGCTGTTGTATAAAACTTGCGACATTTTGAAATGAAAATCTTTATCAGAAATAACACAGTTTGCCGTTAACCACATTGACAACTAAAATTATCTATGGCCAAATCCCAGTTTCATATTTACATACCTAGCACACGTTGTTATGTTTCAGTAACCGAATAATTTCTCGATACGCTAAAATAAACTTATTCAAGACCTACTTCGTCTTCAGTAGTGTGTAAATTTTGGCTCCGGATCAACTGAGAGAAGAAAAAGATGTGTGTTTTATCTTGTTTAACCGAAACCAAAAAAAAATTAAATATTATGACCCGCATTATAATGTAACTGAAATTTTTACAAACATATGTTAAGGTCCTATGAATTCAAAATATCAGTTTTATAAAAAGCGAGATAACCAGCAACTACTTAAACAAAATTTATATTTTTTTATTTATATTTTTCAATGTATATTTATTTTTAGCAAAATTATTTTAAATCAGCTTTTTCATACGTGAATAATGCATATATGCTTATTTGTGTTTTTTCCTTTCGTCCGTACGTCTCCTCTATCAAAAAAAGCGGTAAATCAATATATTCTTGAAAATACTTTATGCGATATAATTTATTTTATTTACGATCCTTTTTTGAACTTCTGCTGTGAAGAAAGCAGCGCATAATTATATTTTAGCTAAAAGCAATGCACGAAAAATTCAATTATCAAAATTTATTATTAGCAACCAACGTGATGCATATATTCGTAGAAATTTGTATATATACCTACATATATGTAATGTATAAGATTTGCAACCTACACGAAGATTTATAAATCATCGTTACGTGCAAATATACGTTGAAATTCGCCCTGAAACTGGATAAAAATTTATACAATAATATTTCGATGGATTATTATAGAAGTAACAGAGAGCAGCAGTTGCAGTTACAGCAGAGATCTTCAATGCGCGTTGAGTGGAACACCGTGCAATATCACATACTATTTTACCAGACCAGAGCAGCAATTGGAAAAACAATTTTTAAAATCGGAAATCTGTACGAAATTTTTTTCTTTTTCTTTTCTTTTTTCTTTTTAATATGATCCAAAATTAGAAGATATTTCCCTATACGTGTGTAAAAAGGTGAAAGACAGAAAAAAAAACTGGGAAGGAAGAAATAGGAAGTGACCAAAGACTAGAAGCAATATGCCCGGTAAGTAAGTCTTGCGCCTTCCCCAATCGTGCATTTACTGTATCGTATTTGAAATGTTATTTATAGTAGTGGAAGTGAGAGTCGCTCTTCTTATCTACCATGCGATCGATTCTTAAGAAGTTAAAATTAAAATTAAAATTCCTCATGGAAGTTAAGTTAAAGTTTGGAACATCACATCTTTGCGGCTAATATAACTCAATCTAATTCAATAAATCTGCCTGTTGAACATATTTGCAATAGGTATTTCACAATTATAAACAAAAATTGATTTAAAAATATGTGCTTTTATTATCATTATTCATATCAGCGATTTTAGTATAGATTTTTGAATCCCATCTTAGTAGTAGTTATCAATTCGTTATAGTATATGAACATTTAATTTCAATTATTTTATGTTATAAAAAATAATAAAAAATGATGATTGCAACAACAAAAAATGTGAGATATTTTTCTATACAAAATTATAAGATGATAGTTATAGTTTCAACATTTTACAAATAAAGAGTAAAGCGTAGTGAAAGTTTAATGATATGTAAGATGAGGATTTAAGGCTCATTTCCAGTAAAGATTAGATTAGAGATTAGATAAATTTAATTAACATCAAATCTATTTCGCAATATTCAGTTATATTCGAACTATTACTTTTCCTTCAATTTTACTATAAGATTTCTTCTAGTTAGCTGCTAAGTGGCAGAACAAATAAAAGAAAACAGCTAATGACAAGAACCATGTGGGTAATAAATTGAAACAAAAAAAATGTTGAGAAAGCATTCACAACAGATAAAGAAGCCGATCACAACACGTACAATTTTTTTTAGATTAACATATTGAACACGACTGGAACTAGTGTTGCATCTAACAAGATATTGCATCTAACTCAACTTATCGTCCATTACTATTAAAGGAATTTTTAAAGTATATTTGCTTTCATCGTCGGAATGGTATCTTCTAATCACTTTTAGAATCCTTTAAGTTTTTTATGACTATTTATTTATTGTATTTTAAAATTGTATTCTTACGAAAGCACACCTCATTATACTAATATGATCTTAAGCGGCCTTATTTCTCAATATATTATACACAATTCAATAGCATTAATAATATACCGTTCGACCATATATTGTAAAAGAAAATAGAAATTTGACGAGATACATACAATAAGTGTATTAAACAGTGATAAGAGAAACGATGTAAAGTAAATCAAAGGAAGAAATCAATAGCTTGAGTAAGTTTAAATTATCCATATAAGAACGAAATAACGTGAAACAGCGGTTCAATAATTTTCTGTGGTTTGGAAAGCACTGAGTATGTGGTGCCTCATAGTTGGAAAGTGTATTTATTAAATGAAGAAGCAATACTTGGTTTTCTAAACACTTTACCCTACCAATGAAATGCTAGAAGTACCCAATGTTTGATGTAGGTTGGAGACAACTGTGGTTTAAAGCAACAACTTCAATCACACCGCTAAGAGAGCCTTGAGAAAAGCATATTGGTTTTGCAATGCAGCTGTTTGCCTTAGATATTAAGTGAATTACATTTTTATATGTAAACACCCGTAGAGTAAATATTTACGATCATCATTTGCGATTCACGCCAAGGTTTCTGTATAAATTTTGTAGCCATTTTATGGGCTTTTAAGTTTTCGTAACTTACGACAATCGAATGACAACAAAAAGAGAAGGACGAAAACAAATTTGTTAAAATATTTTGAAATGCATGAATTGTTTCTTTGACATTCCCTTTGATCTGTAGAGAGAGAGAGAGGGAGAGATATAGATTACGGTCCCCATTTGAGGGATTGCCGAGGAAGGAAGGGGTTAAGTAATTTCATCATTCTATAAAAATGCAGTTCTTGCTTTAAAAAAATTTCTTTCAGGACGCAGTAAAATATTGTGCTCACAGATGAGAACAAACAGTTTTCATCTCTTTCTCATTTTATAGGCAAAAATGCATATGAAGGATATAGAAAAGATGTGATAAGAAATCCTTAAAACTTTTATAGGGGGAAACTAAACTGAAATTATACAGCCACTTCTCTATCAAACATCGATAATAAGTTAGTTTTTCTCACTTCTGTACATCACGTATATGACAAGTAATATTTTCTTAAAACAGAAATAAAATTTCATTCAGTATATAATATGACGAAGTTTGTTTTCAGATAATTATTTGTTAATAAAATGAAAATTAAGCTTGTTTCCTTCATACGTAAGATACATAGACTCAACTCATGATGAATATATAAAGATATTATAGTCGATCAAGATGACCATTGAATAGTGGCATCCACACAATCGAGATCCGGTTAGTTTTTCAAATTACTTTTATGGACCAATATTACAAGTTAAAACCGTTTTGCGTTCAAGGAAATTTGTACTTTCTGTATAACAATCTTTTAGCGCAAGAATCAAGAAAGATTAAAATGGGAGAATATTTGACTTCAAGCTCTTCATTAATTACGTCATCTAATCAATCCGCTACTTTTTCTATTATCAAATACCAAGTAGTTCCTTTCTGTCTCCTCTTTACTTTGAACTTAACTCAGAAGCTGCGATCCACACACACAGCTTAGACCACACATTAACCTACACGTTGGGCGGAATAGTTTGCCACAGTGCATGAACTACTGTACTTTTGTCAAGTCATGCTTTATTTTTGTCAAATCAGACACGTTTACAGCTGTTCGCGTTTACAGCGAGTTCGCTAAGTTCTCAATAACAAACCAGGTTACACATTTTTTTGGCTCTACTTTGTTTTCTTCAATTATGTATTAATATATTGTTGAAAACACTATGTTTTTCTCATTCTGAATATGCCTGTGTAGTGTTCTTATTTAATGTGCTTTTATTGATGTTTGTTGTAACATATTGCATAATGAGAAAAAAATCTTTTTTTGTTTTTGTTGATTTATCATGAATTTTTTTTTCTTTTATAAACAATAACTTTTTTTGAGCTCAATTTCAACAAATGTTTTTTAGATTCTAACAAATCAAATTGAATAATTTATTAAAAAACAGTTTTTGCTATAATTTTTTTTTATAATTAGACAGCACCAAAAAATAAACAATAGTAAATAAAGTAAATAAATAAAATTATTATAGATATTGAACAGAAGTAAAGAATATAAATATACATAAAAAAATGGTTGCTTGGTAATGCTGGATACGTGATATTTCAAGTGATATTTAGTTTTTTTCTGCTACGTTTTCAACGTACTTTAAAATAAAAGCGGAAGTGAACTTTTTATGTTCTTTATAACATATTAGTCAACAATTCACGAAGCTTCCATATAGATATCGCCTATAAAAAAATGTATCAACATAATTTTGAAAACGTTGCTACCGTTGCCATGTCACGTTCATGCCATGTAATGTTACTTTTATTAATTTCAAAGTAAGGAAAAATTCCGAAATTTGTAAGTATTGCTTGAGGATAGGTAAGAAAAACAATAATTTAAACTGAGTATTGCTTTGAAAAGTGTTATTGCGAATTTTATCTCTCAAAAAAATTAATTTGTGCTTAGTTCGCTGATTTCATATAAGATCGCGCGAACACCGACGATGTTGAGCCTGGCGAACACCCGAAAGAATTGGTTACGTAAGAAAATATCCGACATTCTTATGATATCAAAACGGGCAATAGTTATTGCGTTTGATGACAGCCGACCAAGGACATCATATCACAAATCATTGGGGTACATTTGCAGAATTGTGAATTGAAGTTCGAACTGTCGCTTCACCCGCTATATTCTTTAAGTTTAGCCTATAGAAAATATTATATTCTCGCAATCCTCAATGTTCCAAGGAATAGATATGGATTCAATCATTAAGGTCTAGAGTGAGGATCTTGACAAATCTTTATACGTAAGAGACATGAAAATTTTAGAGACTTTTGAAGGAGACTATGTTAAGAAATAAAAGCGAATTTCGGGGAGGAAAAATGTTATTTTCGCACTTACTAAATGGAATCCTGCAGTCCTCCATCACCTAAGCACAAAACAATTACTAGTGTGAAGTTAGCCCACAACATTTTTTATATTTGTATCTTTGGTAGAAATGCCTTTGCTAAGGTAACTGATAATAAAGCGAAATGGAAAAATAAACAAAATGCTTACAAAAACTAACAACTGCAAAAATGCAAAAGTAAATGAAAAACTAAATCATGCCTTATGTTATAAAGATTACAAAAACAAGTTATTGTTACTATTCACCATGAAGAGTGCGCTAGTGGTTGGACAAATTTTACAATGTACATATCGCGTTATAAAAAATTTTAAAGATATAATCCACCTTCAGTTTCCCGATATATTTTAAAAGGTTTTAAAAGCTATAAGAGAAACCTAACATCATCATCCTAAATAGCAGATAATAGTCAAAAGTGTTCATATATACTGATTTTCTATATGCTTATGTGTTCAGCTTAAATGTTAAAGCCGCCTACCACACACTGCATATACTTACCTTCCATGCAATTCCATTTAGTTGCTCTGAGAACCAGGAACGGGAAAAATAATATTGGGTTATATGTTATTTCTCCGCGGTTTTATCGTATATATTTGGGCTTCCTTTTGTAGCCTACTCTTTCTAAATGACTCCAAACTCTCATATGATGCTTACTGCCACCGCTGTTTCCTGATAGCGTGCCAGTTCTGCTACACCAATTGCAAAATTTTATCAAATTTCAGTGGCTGGCCGACCAGAGCGAGGTGTGTGTTTGACATCAAAACTTTCGAAACGTAAAACCGTTTCTGAGTCCTTCGTTCACTAACAACATTTTCAATGTGCGCTTTCGAAATTTTTTTTTACCATTTTTGTAGTTAAAAAGCATCGCATGCGTTATTATCAATATAAATTTTACACATGCAAAGAATTAGAAAACTAGACGTCAACACGATCCAGTGGAAATAATCGTATATGACCCAATATATTCGATAATGGACATAACGAAATGAGAGAAAGTGTAACAGATTCTCCGGCTAATATGTTGGCAAACTTTAAGAAGTAGTATGTTGTAAGTATACATTAGTAAAAACGTTTGCTATAAATATATAATGAACAACAATATGGAAATGGAAAACAGATACCAACATAAAAAGGTACAAAGGTTCAAAATCGCAAATTAACAAAGATACAAAGCTACAAATGTACAAAGGAGACTAAGTACTTACCCCAAGTGCTTACGTACATACATCACCGGCAGAATCCCAAGTACTTACAAGTATCAACTGTGAAGTTGGCCGATATTTTAGCAAAAACAAAAAGATTGGCCAGACAAGTAGGATTATGTCTCTGCTAAAAATGTGTTTGTCAAGGTATTTGATAATACATACAAAACTGAACAAAAGAAGAAAATGCAAACATAAATAAAAAACTAAAACATACTTTATGTCATAAAAAATACAAAAAAAAATTAATTTTGCTATTCATCATGAACAGTACTTTTGTAATTGGACTGAATTACAATGTTCAAACCAGATTACAAAAAATTGTAGAGAAAAAACCAAATTCAATTTTTTGATGTGTGTTAAAGCATGTTAAAAACTATCAGAAAAAATCTAATTTCATCACCGTAACTCGAGGAGATCACAGTCAAAAGCCTCCAAGTACACTATCCCCCAAATATATATGGTGCAGACAAATAAACCAGGAGCAGTCAGAAAAATCGAATTTCATGACGACAACTAGGTTCGATCACAGTCAAAAGCGTCCACATACACTCTCCATGTAATACAATAAATTTGCTATAAACAGTGCCTCCTGATCCATAATCCCTGATTGCGGCTCCCTGATCATGTATGTTAACATTTTCTCTCTTTTTTTATTCAGTTTTTGTAAATATTTCGTACAGTTTACAATGCTGCTTTATTATTAAAAAACTTAGTACTGATACTGACTAACTGTGAAGTTAGCCTTTCCATTTAGCAAAAACAAAAGTTTTGGCCAAGCACAGGGGGTTAAATTTATTATTTTTTTGGTTTTATGAACACTATATACGAGACCGATTTGTCTAAGTCTATTTGATTTTTATAATTTTGCATTACTTCCGTCTGAATGCAATCCAGAAAAAATACGAGATACGCGAATACCTTTGTCGCTTTGCCTTTTCCTTGAGACGATGTTGATATCTCAGTATTTTTAGAAACCTTTGTTTGTTTTTTTTCCGCAGCTCGTTCGATTTTTGCTAAATATATTTAAGCTCTGGTTGTTAAGAAAGAGGAGAGAGGAAGTCTAACAATTACAAGAATAACTTGATCCCTTTTGCTAGCGAACAGTGATGCATGGAGTTAACAAAAGAAAAAGATTACGAAACCTCTACTCACAAAAAAAGCAAGTGTTAAATTCCATCTTTAAAAGGATTACATTAAAATATGCGGATTTTTAGACGGATATTGAAAAGTAGTACGTTGATAGGTACGATATAAGATCTGAGCAGAATTTGTACGACTTTTTGAATATGATTTTTGAGACATTAATACTAAACTACAAACGAAATACTCAAAAACTCTTGCACTGCTGTATAAAATATTTTCAATTTTACTATTTGTAATTATGTTCAATATTTATATCAAAATTTTTTAAAATTTAGCTTGTTCTTAACTTTGTTTGCTTGTTTACTTACTGTTCTTAATATTTTTCTTTTTCACTTTTATTTAATTAAATTTACAAAAACACAGAAACATTTGTTGTTTCATTAAAAAATAAAACAAACAATAGAAATGAAAGGAACAAAAATGAAAATACTGTGAGTATGTGAGATGAAGAAAATTTCACAAATTAACAACTTTTAACAAATAAAACTGCACACATGTCTTACACAGGGATTTCGTATGTCTCTGACTGTTCGTGTACAGCGTTTTGTATGAGCCATAGTGTTGGCAATACCAACAGCCGTAAGTTAAATCGGCTTATTCGTGCAAATGTTTACATGAAGCGTAATAATTCAATCAAGCACAGTACAGTAAAGCATGAGAGTAAAAAGGAAAAAGCAGAGAAAAAAAACAAGAAATTGAATAGAAAATCCTAGAAAATTGTAGAAAAATATTCTGCATTCTCTAGCTGTCAGGTATGGTACATAAATGTATGGGCATGTGTGCGTATATGGTATAAAACACCTTACTTGCTGTGAAATTGCTTTCTGACATATTCTCAACAGTTACGGTACTAGCAGTAAAAAATAACAACAGTCATGCGGGTATGGCAGGTAATAAGCTTTAGAAAAAATGTAACGGAAACGGAAGTTAACATTTAAGAAGATTTCATTCGATTTAATTTAAGCAAAGGTGCACATAAATAATACATCTTTATATATAGACGCAGTGATTGTGCGAAAGCTATACATTTTTAAGAAAAATTTATATGAAATTATTTAAACAACAAAACAAGAGCAAAATATTTTATTAACATTAATAGGAAAAATTTAAAAAATTTTTTCAGAGAAAAAGAGACAGATACTTTCCGATATATATGTAACTAAGGGTTGGAGAGAAGATGTTCGAGTGCCAAACAAAGTTTGATAGCAAAAACAACAAAAAATTAGCAAAAATTAAAAAAAAAACAATTATTCTTATTTGCAATATCCTAAGGCACCCAGTTAAAGTGTTTCGAAAACTTTAGAGATTTAAATGAATAGAATTTATTTAGTTTTTTTTATTAAATACTATTTAGCTGGTATGTTCGTTTAAGGAACTATAGTTGTTAGTTGATCTGTTAACTTCAAATTTCAACTAATGGAAACCTGGATGGTTCAACGTTGTAAAGACATTAAGTGATTTCCATTTATAATTCAATCAACTCGAAATTTGAATGCAAGCAATTGCAGTGATCTTCCGAGCATAAGACTTAGAATTACGGTAATTATTTGTAGTTCAAAACTTTGGAAAAGTTATGTAAGCGTACAAGTCTGTAAGCTTATGATTTTGATATATATATATATATATATATACACCCCTGTGATATAAAGACTTAAGAATTTGAACACAAGTGACAATAATCACCTGCAACATGGCCTAAACTGGCTTTTGTTGATTATATTTTCAAAGAAATGCGCAATGAATGGTGCGCAAGTTGGTAACATAGTCGTCTCGAACCGCTGATAAAAAGATTTTAGTTCTTTCCGTTCGTACAAATGTAAGCTCCTCGTTGTATACTATTTTTTTTTTTTGAGAGTTATAAACACACAAATTTTTATTGTTTATCTTAACAAATCTTTTATATTTCTTTTGCAGTTTTAAAACGAAAGAACAACAAAAATAGCGACAACAGTTTTTGTTTGCTCTTGTAGATAAATCATAAATAGGAAAAATATTACCGCACTCAGCAAAAAAACTTGGCAATGACATTGAATGAATTTCTGCATAATGGCTGCTCTGGCAAGTACAATGCTTTGGCAAAGGAGGCACAAAAAAAACCTTTGTTTTATTTTATATGTTTAAATTTCATTATAGTAAAGAGTTTATGATTTAATCCAAATGCTTGTTAAACCTTTCATATGGCCAATCAGTCTGATTAAGAGCAACCGAAGAGGAAAATTTACTAGAAATTGTTTCGTGCTAAACTATTTTGCTTATGTAGCATAAAAATTAAAATAAATTTGTTTGTTTAACTATCATATCGTATACGCTTAGGAATACTAATTACTAATAAGATTTTCCTAGAAAAATCTTTTGGAGATATATTTACGAGCGTAAAGATCACGATATTTCTATAAGGGTTGTTGTTGTACTTTGAACATTGTCCTATTCAACATAACATATCAAGAGTTGTACAAACCCATTAAGTTTTAATTAAAATGTTCATCACCTGTACGTGCTTATTTCATATTTTTTCATAACAAAATCCTTTAAGCTTTAAGTGGTTAGTAGAACAGCTTAGATACTTCTCTCTATCTTTGCGATGAATCCCTAAAATGTTGTTAAAAATTGTAATAAAATTAAAATAGATAATATAAGTTACTATTATTACAGAGGAAGTGGGATTTTTTAGAAAAACTCTTGTAGAAAATACTAATAATATTCTGTATATAAATTCTCGAAAGATTTCTAATCCGCACTTATGCTCTTAATCTTTTATGTAAAAAAAATACACAGTAATTCAAAAATATAACAAATGAGATTTGCATACATGGCTTTATTGACGATTATTTGCATGAACTTGATCGTTTGCGTAATCCCAATTCATATCATGAAAATGTAAAATTATCCGTCTGCGAAATTTCTCGCGCAACAACAAAATGTGGCTTGTGACATCGTCCTGCTCAGGCCATATATGCTCAACACCCACGTCTTCAATTTGACGCCAAAAAAAAAAATTGGTCGCTTTGTCCCCGTAGCGTTCAGAATGCTATGCGCGTCCTGTAAGGAATAAATTTTGATCTTCTTCGACACTTTCACTAATGGTGCCGATATTTTCGTTTGAATGCCCATTTCGATGATGTGTCGTTCTTAAAAAATCTCTCACAGATCCAGTTTCGTCAGAAGTCTCCACATCTTTGTGCAGACCTTATTTGTTATTTTGTTTACAATACCAGGATGAAAGCTATGGCGATCCCATAAAATGCATATATATTCTTGATCAGCAGCATGTCCGTCTGTCCATATGTCCACGTGTCCACTTGTGCATATGCCCATTCGTCCATATTTCCAAATATCCGCCTGTCCGTCTGTCCACCTGCCCATGTCCACTTATCCGTCTGGTCACCTGTGCATATCTGTGCTTTTGTGTAATGTCTGTAGTAAACATTCTCGTAATTGCTAAAATGATTATATTGGCTTCAGAATTGGGAGAAACATCGGTATTGAAAGTGGGCCAAATCGGTGAAAAGTTCCGTCTATAGCTGAACATAAATTGAAAAAGGCTCCCCTTTTTGGGTTTTTAGTCTTCTGCTCATAAATTACACAATAAAAATGTTCACGGAAAAATCACATAAAAAGAATAAAAAAGAAGTGACAGCTTCTTATTTTAGTATGAATTCATATATTTGCAGATAGCAACAGCATATACGGTACCGTTATTTTTAAATTGTTTTGATGAATACTTCTTAATAGCTCATACGAGCAAACCGCCCAAAGGAGATAATGAACAATGGCACAACACCTTAATGATTAGGTAACAATTGAAAGAGCTTGGCTGGGATATTTTTGATGTATCCACCGTATTTCTTCGATCGTCAACTGCAACAACAAACTCAACTACAATTTTGTCTTTCCTTGTGGAACCCTGGTGATAGTGGTATGAAACTAACATAAATATGTAAAAGATGTCAAATGACGCTAAACGTGAATTTTAATCACAATATTTTCTATCGATTTGCATTAATGTAACAAACAAATAATGTACTTAACTGCTACACTTACGGCAAAAAAATATACTAAATGTATGGTCTTGTAAAACTATCGTCGGAAAGATTGGATAAGTCTTAACAATTATACGGTTGATGTACTTTCAAATAAATTCAATCAATTTAACCGTTCAATTGATCAACATTGAAAAGCAAATTCCTCTTATTTGATAAGCAAATAAATGGATCCTTTGAAGCAAATCAACCTAATGTATGGTATAATTGAAGAATAAATCTATAAAACGTAGAATTAAAACAATCTTTTAAAATATGTTCTCGAAAAACTTTCCAAAAGTTTATAAATATTTATTGCTACTATTTCTCTCAAAAACTTTTACTTAATATATGTTATATTAAACACCTGGCATATCGGAATTGATACGAATATCACTGCACTTAATATTTATATGTTTTGTCTTTGTATGCAGCAAATTGTTTGCGTACGAAACTTTGTTAACCGCAAAAATACTTCTGAGTCTTTCTATAGGTCTTTGCGAAAAAGCACGCCTAGAAATATTTACCCATTTAAGTCAAACAAAAACAAAGTATGTTTGTTTCCACCCAAAACCTAGAAATGCACGTTTTTTATTAAACTTAACACAAACGTTTAAGGTATAGAATAAACAATGAATTTATTACTGTTTCACACTCTTCATAATGGTTTTCTAGGAAAAAAAAGAAAACGAAGTCAGACATACACACAAGCAAACTTGCTCACATCCACACAGAAAAATACTTCATTCATGCGTAGTTGGGCATTTTAGTGTATAAATGGTTGGAGAAAATAAATAATATAGGGTTAGAGTAATATGTGAACGTATGTGCTTGTATGACGGGATATGTGTACGCCAAACACATTTCTCTCTACAAAACAAACACAATAAATGTCAAAACTTTTAACAACACAATGGGGCACAATTAACCGTTAAGCTTTATTTATTTGCAGCAATAAATAATTCTTAGAGAGCGAATTTTTTTGTTTTTTTTTTTCTCTTTGTTTTTTTTTTTTTGCTTTTTGCTCTACACACTTTTATTGTTATTTTAGACATAAACGATATACAAATAAAAAATAAAAGCTAACGAAACAGTATACGTTCGGTGAACATTGTAACTGCCTTAGTGGTAAACCTGTACAAATGTTTTTATTTTTATAACCAGCACCAGGCTACAGGGAAAATCAAGCTTGCTATTCAATTTGTAATGCACTTCACACTGTTCCGGAAAGCGCAAGCATTCATATATACGTGAATTCTAAAACAATTTTGTTAATATTTGGCTGCTGTTCTTATTACCAAAATATTTAGCACAAGTCACTAATGGTTCGCATAAAAGGTTAAAAGCCGATATCATAATAATTTAGTGAAAATTTCATTATACCTTGATTTTAGATCTTATTATATAAAGTTGTTGTTACCATAGTCAGTATCTGTTTTAAAGGTAAAGGTAAAGGTGTACTCCATATTGTGTGTTTATTATGCTCTATTCAGCTTTCGCTTTGTTTCTGGAAACGAGAAATGTATATAAACGCTGATATATCCCGTGCATTACTCGCTAACATGAAGTACAAGAAACTCTACTCACGTTAGTCTTGCCATTCATGTGATTCTTTGTTTTGAAATCCAAGCATTTCTGTAAACAGCTGAATATTTGATTTTAAAATATTCATTCATTACAAGAGGTAAACGGGGAGGAAAAACGGTGGATGGAGAGAGAAGGGCTACTGTGACAAGTTTCGCTAGGAAGAAAATCATATTTAGTTGGTGCAAACTTTGGATATCTACCATTGTTAATAGGTTTCTTTAATCGTATAAGTATAAGTTGATGATTTCCATCTAGAATTTTAGATAAATGGGCGGAATATTTCTTTCAAGTTTCAGTTCGATAACTACTATAATATATCAGTTATCAATAGCTATATTTGGGAAATTTTTTTATTTGGCAGTTCTCCAATTTTTCAACCACTTCAAAATTCAAATCCTTTTACGGATAGCCGCTTCTAAGTTTGAATATGATCTGTAGTCATTAACTGAAAGCAAATGTAAAAAATTTTAATTTTCTATGTCTATTTAGAATGCATTGAAGCCATCCGCATGGCCTATGGAATAAAGATTCTGACCGGTCTACATTTAACCGATATTGAATAATATTAATATATGTTTCCCGCCTTAGGTGTATGTATTGTTGACGGTTAACCTAAATAAAACTACTTGTTATAACAACGCAACCGTACGGATACATTACATTTGCTATTTTGTTTGTAACACAGGACAACACATGGTTACGTTTAGATGTAAAGTAAAATTTCATTGCGTCCGTCCAGTTATTATTCTCAAAAAAAAAAAAGAGAACGCAAATTTGGATTGAGAGTATAAACCTGATATGATCGTATATCGTATATGTAAACTGAAAACTACAGCATGTTTGTCTAAGATGGTGGGTATCCAAGACACGCTGTAAAACGAATGGATGTTATTTTATTAGCGTCTTTCACTATACGGATGTAGTTTTACATATTTTTATATTTGTACACTTTTTGGAGATTTTATGAATTATTGAGTGAAAACGTGTGAAACGGCGTAACCACATTTTTAAAAGGGTTTTAAGATTTATGTATTAAAATAAAGTGTAAATAAAAGCATCGGAAACAGAAGCAAAACTTTTCATTTTTTTTCTTTTCATATTTATTCCCTTAAGCTTACATTTATGCAACCATGGATGGTAAAAAAAGCAATGATAAGCTGTAAAATATTATAATCCGTTGGAATTCTTATTAATGTTAGTTAGCAAAAAGAGAAAAACCTCAATAAAATCAAACAGACTCAGGATATATAATCACTTCATTCTAAAGTCATGCTATTCTTTCAATAGCATTTTAGTAAACTGCTGCTTATCTTTTTTACCAGAATTTATTACAATCTCCCAGAAAATGCTGCAAACTCCAATGTTTTTATCGCATACTATATGAATATCGTTTATAACGGGTTTGTTCAAGAATTTTATGAAATATACTACTTTATCAGATAGATTTAAATAATAGATATTGCAGCTGGAATCATACTTGGGAGATGGATATTGGCTTCTTTCATATAAAGACAGTAAGGCAAAATATTGTATATTTTATTGTTTTTTATTGTATCCTAACCGCTTTGTGACAATATTCACGACTGATTTGCCAACGGTAATTGTTATCTCAAAGGCATTAATATAATTATGAAGGGTTCATATACCTTTTGATCGAGCCATAGACGGTGCATTGAAAATTTTGCTCAGATTAATATTAAATAATTCTGAATATGAGGTTTAATTTTTGCAAAGCGAGCGTAATAAGAATTTCACTATACTTCTACTGCTGTGGCTTCTCCATAGCTTCTGTAACTTGTCATAGGCTTTATGCCATAATAAGATACGATATCCTGGAGTGCAGTTCCATTTAAATCAAGGTTACCAAATTCGATTGTTTTGAAGCAAGGTTCAAAAATCCGGAACACAAAATGCATGACTCTGCATACACAAATTAGCTAATGTGTAAAAATATTGTTATATGATGGAAAGCCTTACTCCTTCCACTTAATTCGGCCATTAGCGCTATCGAACCTTGATGGCTAATACAAAATAGGCTATACAACGATATACTGATCGCAAAAAATCGTAAAGCAACTTTCACATCATTTACTAAGAATTTATGCCAACGAGCAGACGAGCAGTTTTAATATATAAGACTCCTTCAACGATACCCCCAAAACAAAAGGAAAAAATAAATTTTTCTAATTTCGTGATGTTGAATGAGACCCTCCTAATCTTAAGCTTTCACTGAAAATCTCTTTTCAATTCTTAATGACCCAAATTTTCTAAACAATAGATGAAATGGAGATTTATTTCCTGTCTTACCTAGAATAATAAAATATTATAAAATTATAATCCAAGCACTTCTTAAGCAAATTCTTGTTTTATCTTCTATAAGTAGAATTGTCATATTATTGTTATATGTTGTTATATAGTTTGTGTGAAATCATTATCAAGCAATAAAAGTTTAAAAGAGAAACCTAAAATATAAAAAATATTAATTTTATTATTTGTGGAAAACTATCTTGGTTAACATAACTTCAATCAACTTACTAATAATGTTTCAATGTTTATGGGGTAGCGTCCTTAGAAAAGATAATATTGAAAAATTTAATTTAACAGTAGAGCATTCAATGAACGCCATGGATTAATGGTAGTCACGTCCTTTAATAAGCATGTGCTCAAGTATACGTAAACATTTACCTTTCAAATCAGTTAATAATTAATTAGATAATCGATTGTTCTCTTAAGTTCTCTACTAGTAAAAGCTTCAACCGTATTTATACTTTCATTTCTATTTCTATCTTTCCTTTACTATCCCCTTCCTTCCTTAGTTTTCTGTTATTCTCTAATTAAGCTTCCAAATTTTCCATTAACTACAGAAGTGTTGAAGGTTGGTTTCACGCATGTTAGCATTGCTCATCGTATACGTGAATGTGTTGATAGGAGCAAGAAAAAAAAACCCCGGGCACTTTACGAAATGTATTCTCCTCATTCCTTTCAGAATTCTCAGGTACAGTAATTATACCAGGTGTTGGCTAAAACTCTCAATCTTTGCGTAATGTACGTAAAAGTGACTTGCTGGTGATATTCATGCCGAAAGTTAGTTAATGTTTAAGCAAACATTACGGAATGTTGTCTTGTCAATTTGGCCAAGTAGCAAATAATTTTCTGTTGCTTATAAGCCCCGATAATAACCTTAGTTCATAGATTGAAAAAACAGAAAAAACAAATTCTTATCAAAACACGCCCACTCTTATTTAAGAATAGTTAATGAGAATGGTCATATATATAACAGCTCAACATACATATGCTTTTAAACACTTTTTATACTCTACACCACAAGTGGTATGTTAAATGATCTAAGTAACAACCAGAAAGCCTTGAGGTAGATGCATCTTTTATTAAACTGATCATATTAGTGTTATTTTTTGAATCGATTTAAGCATGTGGACCCATGGAATCGTGTATTATATTACCACCCATATAACCGTTCCTTTGAAAGATAACTCTCTATAAGGTAAAAAGTCATTCGTAATAAGCAGTCGGAAGAAGTCATGATAAGCACTCGGAAATCGCAATAAGTGCTCGAAGTCAGTCCTAACAGTCGTAAAAAGTCAACCATAACGTACTGTTGTAATAGTCAGTTAGTTAGTTAATAGAGACTGGTATACTGATAATTATATACGGATAGCTCTATACCGATAGTTGTAAGTTGAGAATTGTATGTCGAGAGTAGAATAACGATATTCGAGGCAAATAAGCGTTAGGAGATAAGTTCCGTAAATAATTGTAAACAATTGAGATTGTAAATAAAATCTACGCTTTTCAAGATCTGGCAATACAGATCTTGTCTAAAGGAAAAATACAAAAAGCAGTTTTGTAACATTATGTTCCTGACTGAGACTTAATAGGAATGGTAGCCTTGCATCCGAATATACTAAATTATTAACATAATTTTATATATCACAAACTCTGGGTCCATTTCTGCTATACCTGTTAATACTTTGCTGCTGAGTTTCCCGGCGCACTTCCATTAATCCCATTCCTGTCAGATTTCGCGGGCATTCTTTATCAATCTTTGCTTTCATTGACAGCTGAAAATATGCCTTTTTATGACACATTAAAAAGAATTTCCTCTTGATAGATTTTATCAAATTATTCGTTTGTCATTTTCGTAACAATATATTAATTTCTTTATAAAAAAAGCATTCATCGAATGTTTTCAGGAAGCTTTTGTATTAATAACTTAAAATATTTCTAGCTTTCAGATTTTATTGAAATTTATTTTGAGTCCTGTTAGCGAACTAATTGAACCTTTAAAAAAAAAGAAAATAGTCTACTCGTTTGGTAAGCTTCAAGTTCGTCGCAATTATTTATAGTTGTGGAAGATGTGGAGAGTAAGTCGCTGCCAATAGGATGTAGTTTAAGCACCAGTATTAAATGATGTCAATAGTGACATGAAGAGCGACAATCGTTTTCATAAAAATGCTGTGAACTTACCAAAGACGTCAATAGGGAAGAAATAAACATGAACAATATTATTTCGGATCTGTAATGGGAGTTACTAACTAACAGTGTAACCTAGTATTACATTACATAAATTCGATGATACCAGTCCAGCCAAGGAATCAGGTCCGAGAATCAGCAAAGTTGGTTACTAATCTTTCTTGCTAGAATTTTAACTCTTCATACAAGGTCTTAAAATGATATACAAAGTACTGAAATGAAAAAAAAACATGAATTATAAAATTAATGTAACAAAAGTGGTTTAATTATTTTCAATGAAAAGTTAAAAATATATATAAATAAGTAACCGAATATGAGATAAGCGAGCAGTAAAAAAGATGTTTACACCACTACGTTGCTTTTATGCTGCAGCTATTGTCAACAAAAAAAAAACATTTACGCCAACATAAATTGTCGCATCTGTTATGTTATGTAGCTTTACAATAAACAAAAATTTTATGTAAATCTAAAAAAGTAATTTCAGAATGTGCGTGCGCTGCAGGCGTTCTGCGCTCTCTACTGAAGATTAATCACTTAAATCGTATGGCAAATGAGGCAAATTTCTTTATAATAGAATCTCCGTAGAAAGAGTTACATTAGGTTTCCTTAGGAAAGTGTGATAACACAACTGATTCATAATCATCCCAGACTTTGTCATAATCCTCCGCAGCCTTGTTGCTTTTGTATACAATAATTACAAAATGCACCGCATAGTACACTATTTTTTATCTGAATATTCAAATTCAGATTCGCTTTAAGTAGCTCTTGACTCAAAGCACGTGCTTTTTCCTGATATTTGAAATCTACGCATACATTTCACAAGATCCTCAATATGTATGTAAAACTTTGCATAGCAGTTATATATATAATCTACCTTACTACCATATAATTCCGTTTGGAAACCTAAGCAGAGTAATAGTAGTCAAAAGTAATTCAAAGTTTCTAGAATAGTAGTTTGACGCTGTTTCAATATTGAAATCTACATAGCATTTCTAGTCATTTATTCATTTAAACAATTATTAAAGTTAATGTTCAAAAAATGCCACATTTTCCTTAGTGTTGATAAACTTTCGTTAATAGTAATACATTTTCAGAAATATTTTAAGAAAGGAATCCTCGATACACCTAAAATTTATAAGTTTGAAACAATACGCACAGCTGGGGACACTTTTTTATGCACATCCGCCTTATTGCAAAAAACAACTCCTTCAAGCAAGAATGATAATAAATCTCTTTCATTTTTTACACACGTTTATTTAAACTTTTTCTTTAAGATTGAATTTTCGTATGCTGTGGTTTACCTAACAATTCCTTTTCTTTTTTTTTTGTGTTTATCTTCTGCACTTTTAACCAGTCATACATCAGCTTACATTTGCTTACACTTGCATGTTTACATATACTCCATCATGGTGTACGTATGCTACAGCGTTGCTGTCTGGTTATTTGCAAAATATCTGCTGCTGTTTGATTGTACAGGGTGGAAAAAAATAATAAGAAAATGGTATTTGGTTATGACCGAAACTTTTGTACTTACCGCGTTAATCTTAAAAAAGATTTGAAAAAAACTAAACTTCAATTTTGCACTACCTTGGATGGGCGTGACTGACTTTTTCCTTTTTTTATTGGAGGGTTTTATTAGGCATTTGTTGAAATTTATAGATTATAAACAAAAAAGAAAGCTAGAAACAAGAAGTGTTATTTATATACACTAGACGAGTGCCTTTTTAGACCATTTTTAATACCAACCTACTTGCAAGAACTTTCAATTTTTTTGCTAAATTTGAACCCAATATCTTGACTTTTGGACTCGAGAGAATATACACATTGCCAGACACTAAACACATAAGAATACGGGCAGTCTGTTTGACGGACAGACATGCATGTATGAATTTTGAATTTTATACTGGTCACGAATATGTATGCTCTTTAAGGATTACTAAAATTTCAGTCTGGGTGTGACACAAATTGATGAAAATTCGATACTTTATCCGATCGGGTGGGTGTTGCAGTTTTTTTGCAATCTTATGCAGGATCTATATTAGCGCCCATATCACATATAAATAGTAATTTTATAATTTCATTCGCCATAGCTTACGACTAATCAGGGAAAGACCAAATTTTCATCTTTTGAAAGGAGAGATGTTTTTAGTTTGCTTTATATTGTAGTCGTGCCCCTTAACTCATTTTGGTACACTTTCAGCTTCGCATGCAAGAACTTTCAATATTTTTGACAAATTTAAAGCCGATATCTTCATTTTTACGGCTAGAAGAATGTTTACTAACATTGACGGACGGATAGGTGGACATGCTAAAATCTTTTTAAAATTGAATTCCTTCTGGGTGTTGCAAACGTTTTGACAAATTGAATATACTCTTTTCCTTCGGTGGTGAGTTTAAAAAGCAGGGCAGAGCGTACTAAATGAAGATCCACAGAGGGTTTAGGTATCATTTTTTTTCTATTTGAAGAACACAAAGCTTAATACCCCACAATATATCCTTGTGGTTTGTTGCTCTTTCATTTCTCTTCTTCTATTCGCTTCATATCTCTGAAATGGTTTTATTTCAATCTAACAATGATTCACAATGACAGCTAAACGTTGCTCCACTATGCTTACTACTACTACCACCACCACTTCTATATTCTGCACTAAAAGTCCTGTCTTATTTTTCGGTTCTGTTTTTTTTCTTTCAACGAAATTACTGAAGATTTCTGCATCATTGTTCAAACAATACAGTACAGTGGCGACGTATTTGCTTAACGAATTGAACAAGTATTCCACATTTCGTATCGTACCGAGAAAAGAACAAATAAATTCTCCGGTGCTTTAGGTGCGCTTTTCCACAGCGGTGTATTAGCCATTGTTTTCGGGCGTTAAGTTGTTTAAAGATAACGAAATGCTGTATAAATAAAATCTGATGGCATTTTATTTTTATTGAACTGAAGATTGTTTGCTTCCAATATAAGAAAACTACGTGTACTTTTTCCTTTTCTTTTTTTTTCTCTTTTTTTCTCTTTTGTTTTAAACTTTCGTAAATTCCAACGTATATGAAACGAAAGCAGAAAATAGAAAAAATATTATTAGGGAACTCTTTAGTGTTATGTTAAAATTAAGTAATAAGGGAGCTCACGTGTATAATATGTTCTCACATTCCCCCCACTAGTGGAAAGAGATAACTAAAATTGACATACGAGCGCTTAAAATACGACACAAGCAAATACGGGTAGTCTTCATTAAAGGTTTTTGAAGGTCAAAAAAGAAACTTTTAAAACTAAAGAGATACTATTTTATAACCTTAATCAAGTTAAAACTCATACTACATATGTTATCAAAGTTTTTCATTTTGACTTTGAAATGGAAAGTCATGCGTTTAAAGTGTCACTCGATGAAATAACTGCCCAAATCAGTTTATTGCCAGAAATATAAATTTGAAATAAAAGAAATCGCTCTTTATACTTCCAAGTAAGGAGTTGTTCGAAAACTAACAGACAATCTGTGTGTAGTAGTTGTAGGATTTTTTATTGATTTATTTATTTACACATGAAAGTCAGCTACAAAAATAGCCAAATTAAGCAGGCTTTTCAAAATATTAGGTCCACAAATAAATTCTTGTTCATTTTTGGAAAAATTCCAATTTTTTACAAACATACATGTTTCGAAGTGAAATAATCATCGACCCATTTTCGCATATTCTTCAACTTTCATGAACCGTTGTTTCACTAGCAGCTATCAGAAATCTGAGCTAGGAATGAACTCCTAAACCAACCCAAACATGCAAAATTTTGGCAACCAACAACAATGAACATATTTAGTATAAAGGGCTGTAAAGATAGTCGTTTTTTGTCGTTTGTTTTTATTGATACAAATAAAACCAAAAGCCTTTCGCATGATCGAATTCAATAAATAGGATCTTTCAGCGATTTTAAGACTTGTTACTCCGCGATTTGCTTTAATTCCTTCAATAATTCCTTTATTTTGTTGACAATAGTTTCAACTGTTGTTACAAAAAAGTACGGCATCTTCTATATCGGAATTGCCAGAACGAAAACGGAACTGTTGAAAAAACGAAATGGCTTTCCGAACAATCTCTTAACTGGCGAATGGTATGAAGCTTTAAAGATTAAAAATCAACTTAGACGCAACGTAGGTAACATTGGCAAGATTAATTCTCGAAGACAGTATAGATACGAACTAGGAATGAACTCCTAAACTGATATAGAAATGCAAAAGCTGAACACGACGGCTAATAATAGTGAACATGCTTGCGAATCTTACAAAAGCTTAGAGATTAAAAGTTACGTAGGCAAAACTGAGGAGAATTCATTTAGAAGTATTTAAAGGGTCCGATATTGATATAAAATTATAGATATCGCTTGGATGTTTGCAGACTCTGATTCAAAATTCGTCTATTTTTCACGAGAATTAATATTGAACGTAATGTGCCGTATGTCTATAAATGTTCACTATAATTGTAGGAGTAGAACTCCTAGTTTTGGAATCACTAAAGGGCAATTCTCTTATTGCAGTAATATTTCAAGACATTTCTAACCAAAATTCACTTTAGATCGTTTCGTAATCGTCTTGTTCACTTGTTTCAGTCCTGTCTGAATTTTGGTTATTCCCGAAACTTAAAAATAGTCCCCGGACATTATTTTAGCGCGATTGAAGAGATAAAGTGAAATCGAAAAATTCATTTTTAGGGGAATCAGATAAGTGAACTTTATTAATTTCTGAAGGTAACTACCTGAAATTTGAAGATAAAAGTAAAAGAAATTTTTCTTCAAATTTTTTTAAAATAATTGATTAATTTGTATACAAAACTAATATCGTTTTCTAATCGGGCTTGTGAGAAATTAAGACAACTTCCAATATACTTAAGCTGCGAAGATTTGCGGCAAAACAGAATGACGAAAGGAACATTTATAGAAGAAGATACTTAGAAAAGTCAAACTTCAAAACAAATTTTTCAGTTCCTAAGAAAACAAGAAGCAAACTTGCGTAAAGATATTAGAAATTGCGGAATTTTCTTTACCGATTCCAAATAAACAGAGAAATTTCCGCACGTAGTATAACTGTGATGCGGAAATTCTCTGTTCCGATTTTCAAATTTTTCGGAATGATAGGTTATCTCGAGTGGGTGGTGGTGTTTTGATTGCAGTTCATCGTTATGGGCCGGTATTTGAAATTGCCCGTTCCACTGAATCTGATGCC
The DNA here is from genome assembly GCA_000671755.1 of Glossina brevipalpis. Taxonomy (NCBI): domain Eukaryota; kingdom Metazoa; phylum Arthropoda; class Insecta; order Diptera; family Glossinidae; genus Glossina; species Glossina brevipalpis. The sequence continues at coordinate 1,060,475 of KK351017.1, read as the reverse complement.
GAGTTTTTATGTGTCCAAGTCGATTTAACGAAATTCTCCATTTATATAATGTGTGTATATATCCCTCCGAAGTCTGACACTGGTGCTTACATGGAACATCTC
>KK351017.1:1004913-1058028 GCA_000671755.1 Glossina brevipalpis | reverse complement strand
TCGCAGTGTCGCACCAACTACCTACTCTATAATCCATTCCGAGTCCTTTGTAAATTATTCAATGATTACTCCGCTCTATTTGATCTGTCTGTTCATTCCGCTAATCAAATCAGAAATATGATAATGAGATATTAATTGTCGGATTATCCGATTTGTGGTTGCTAGTTATTTGTTTAATATATCGTAGCTTATTGTTTACATAAGTTGTATATTTTGTACGTTTTGCTTTTTTTGGTTTAAAATATTAATATTAAATTAATTATAATTTGAATTAATTAAAATTAAAATTAAATTATATATATACATTGTATAAGAAAGTTTTCTTTTTATTAATATTTAATAATTTGTACCATTTTTTCTACTGGATTTTATTAAATACTTGTTAATTTGTAACGAAATATTTGTGAAATAAATATTTGAAATATTAAACTAAACTAAACTAAAAAATAGTGCTAGATGCACCAATTGGTTGTTTATAACATAGAGACACTTGTGATGTGTAAGTGTTGAATAAATTCCTTGATATCTAAGGTGAATACAGACTTTTTATTTTTCCCCCCTTCTTATTGTTGTTGTTGCTTATTCTATTTATGGTCTGAATGGTATGGAAAAGATTTTCATTCTTCATGCGCAAACAAATCTAAATATATTTTGTGGATTCACTTACACGTCTACTCCATAAATAGTGGTAATGGTTTTGATACAACAACAATAGTCTCACACAACTAAACAGTCCAATGAATATAGTACAGCGTTGCACTTGTGCTTTTGTGTTATTTTCTCCATATTTCAAAGAATATGGTTTGGTGTTTGTTGAATAGCAACTAAAATAAATCTCTAGAGAAATTCTGCCACTATTTTGCAAATATATGTGAAGTGCACATTATGACTAACTTTCCACACACAAGCACTATTTGCAAGAAACTTATAGTACATATGCAATAAGCATAAGCAAAACACTATTCACTCATAATGAATAATAAATGAAGTGCAAAACATTCCCTTAAATGAATACATAAAAGGCATATACACCCATACAGCTTATACGATAGTAGCGAAACTGCAATAAATTTACATTAAATAAGGAGCATACAACAAAAGAAAGCAAAAAATCTCTTTTCACTAGTGCTCCCACCACCATTTATTTGTTCGTTATTTGTAACAAAATGCAGAAATAAATTCGCTAACGGGTTCAATGAAATTTGTAGTCGTTTTAAATAGTAAAAGTCGTAAAGAATACCGAGGTAAAATAAATCGATTGACGATGATAGTATCAAAGAAGAAAAACTTTGTGCGCGAACTTTAGGTTTTCAAAGCGAATTTATCTCATTTTTCATGAGCTACTTAATAATTACTACTGCAGTAATTAGATTTCCTTTTTTTGATTGCCTTTTCCCCAACATCGGCATTATATGCTGCCTCTTCTTTAACTAGTCTTGTTTTTTAAGTCATATTAGAACAAATCTTTATATTGCAGTAAAAAGAGTCGGTAGTTTTCGATTTTATTTTATATTTTTTTGACTTCAACATTTGCTTTTGTTTACTTAACTTACTAAAATAATACTTGCACACAGATACAGAAGCTAATTATATCATTTTGTTATGTTTTTTGTTAAAACGTACCTTTAATACAAACTTCATTAGAACGTGAATTTTTCCTTTTTTTTTTCTTTCCTTACATTTTATTCACCGCATATTTCTTTTACGGCGTCTTAATGTCTAGACAGCAATGTCTGGTTGTTGCTCTTTGAACATTTATATTATCAGTCGTAAATTAAGACATTACTACTATACCATCAGCATTGGCGTAAAAGCACTAAACAATTTAATTTCTAGTAGCAAATGAAAAAATTAAATATTTAAAGTTTACGTATACAGATAACTACTAAAGCATAAAAGCATAGATGATGACTGGTCAAGGACAAAATGGAGATAATATACTGCTACTTACTACTTAATAAATATTAAAACTTACGTTAAGCATAGTATTTTATAGATAAAAACACCTTAAGTTTATTAAAATCGTTCATATGCTTTTATTTATTATTTTTCTATTATTAATGAATCCTCTCTTTTCTTACTTCTAATCTAGGAAAGTATGTATGTTTGCAAATATAGTTGAGTAGTCTTTATAAACTGAAATCTTATCAAATTCTTCTGAAAATTCTATTCGTATCTCAATGTTGTTAACTGATTAACATCACCAGCATACTTTCTTTTATAGAAATGTTTACAAGAGCTAGTCGAAATCTACAACGGAAACTACAAAGTCTTAACGAATGGACCAACTGCCAGGTCGACAATCAACTTATTTCGAGTTTTACAAATGTGGGCTAGAGATGGTGGCTTTCGAAGATATACTGCGAGAGCTTGGGCTTGTAAACAAACTGAATTAAATAATAACTTGTCCTGGGAAAATCCAAATTCGTACGTTTATTGCACTCATTCATTCATTCATAATCATACACCGACTTACGAAATATCTATTAAATATTTCTATTCTTTATGTATTTCATAGCAAACTTATCCCTTCTCTGATAATTAACCATAACTCAATTTATTGAATTTCTTTCCTCAAAATGCATACGTACTTCTTATGCAATTAGGCTGAATTAGTCCGTCCTTATAAGTGATTAATCAATAGCGTGGTAAATAATCAACGGTTTACCTTAATATGACCAAGAAAGTTTGCTTAATCGTTTTTTATAAATTATTTTTATTATCAAAGTAACACATCCCTCAATAAGACACGGGACTAAGCCAACAAATATCTATTTTTTCCGAAATTGGTTATTTATTCACCGAGATAGTCTCCTTACAGAGTGAGACGATCAATTCAACAGTTTTTATAGAACGATGCCTCACTATTTGATCCAAACCTTTTTTGTCTAAAGCACAGTGATTCGGGCGGTAAATAAAATTTCATTTCATGCAATTTTTTTATTGTAGTCATCGACGATTGAAACAATGTGCTGAAAGAGCACGTTTTTCTTCACTATTTCAGACTGGTTCTTTTTACCAATTTCCTTGTTTAAGCGCACGAAAGTTCTATTTAATATTTGCTATTTATAAGCGAGGACAATCATCACAATGGCTAAGGAACAGTAATGAAATATAAAAAAGGCGCCAGAATCAAGAATAGAAAAGGCCACAATACCCCGACTGGACTTAGATTTAGTTTTTTACCACGAAGACATTTTTGAATTTTGAAACTAAAAAGAATTTGATACTTTTTGAACTTTTTCAAGATGCTCTTAACAAGATGCTGTGCTCTTTATGTGATTTGGGAAAACTTCTTTTGATTTCTCCGTCACGCTTTTTACTGTCAAGATTCGTAAAACAATTATAAGCAGAACATATTATTCATACTGCGAAATCAGCACACGCACTAACGTTCAGAGACAGCTAGCATGATATAAAGTCATTCTGTTTCTCTATTATTTTATAAAATAACAGACATCATTTTACTTGCACACATGATGATTATCGATTTATGCCTGAAGACGTGACATAAATGAACACTTGTAAGAGCAATAAGCGCAAGAATTACAAAAAAAACCCATGTTATGGTAGCGAAATCTTGCTTGAAAATTAAATAAGGAAACAAGGGAAGGGAAAGGAAAAGAAAAAGAATGCGTACAAAAGGCATATTAAATAGAAACAAAAGTAGCAATTGTCTAATTATAACGCTTTAAGAATCCTACTTATTAAACAGAATAATTATAAATAGATTTTTTTCTGTAATATTTCGCAGAATAAATTGTAACAAACAAGTCTACCTGTAAATACGACCGAATGATTTGCAGAATCCTGTCATTTCACTCAGCTCATTAATTATTATTTAATGCCATGAACTAGTATTTTTCCTTTATCCATATATTTTGTTAGCGCCACATGAGAGCATTTTGCAAAATAATAGACTCAGTAAAGCAGTTTCAAGAAATGCAATTAATTGCTGACTTAACGATTGGCCTTAACGTAACGAATATCGACTAAATAAACTGTTAAACAAACTATTATAAAGTACAGACAACACCTTACCATATATATGCCCCTCACATAAGCCGTATGTAAATAAATGTTTATTTTCGTATATGCGTTTACGAACAACTTATTCATACATACTAAGGACTTAAGAACAATCATTAACCATATGTAACCCCGAACATGTCATAGAAACAATTTTGCGGTTGTAATTATCCGCAAATATGTCTTCATAGATGTATGCTGTTGAAAATTGGTGAATTGAATGAGAAGAAAAGAGAAGAAAAATTGAGAGAGATAGAGAGAGAAACACTAGCATTAATGCATACTTATAACTGAAGTACTGGTGCTGGTGGTGGTGTGGTGCACACAGGCATACTTATGTAAATGCAAGTGTTTAGACAATTGTGCAAATTGTATATGTATTTATGTATGAATATACATATATAAGAGTGTATGGATAAGTAAGCAACACTTCTGCACTTACGTTGCATTCAAATAACAGGAAATAATGACATGCAATACAAATGTATGCCGAGAGAAAATGTTTAATTATATATGCCTTTCATTTACGTCAATGCACGTACGTACGTATGCGTGCATATCTGTAAATTTTGTGTGTGTGCGTCTGTGTGTGTGTGTGTGTGTACGTACATATAGCTATACATGCATGCAGTATGTCTAAAAATGAATTTGTTCAGTACTATACAACCTGATATTGCATAGAATTTTAATGATTTATATTAAGGCCACAAAAGAACGTTTTAAAAAGAAATTTACATATTAAAGAATTCTAAAATAGATTAAATCGATATAGAAAGGAAGAGAGAGAAGGAGAAAAGTAATTAAATCAAAATAAATAGAAATTTAGTAATTATTCTTTGCTTTTTTTTTGGTTTCGAATAATTTTGTCAAAACAAACAAACTTCGTTTACTCTTTCTCTTGTTCTCTCTCTCTCTCTCTTTCTCTCTCGCTCTCTTTCTCTCTCTCTCTCTCTCTCTCTTTCTCTCTTTCTCTTTCTAAGTATGGATCCATTTTCCTGAGGTTATTTGAAATTTAAAATTCTGGTCATATTTAAACTAAATTATCTTTTAAATTTGGTTACACAGATAATTATTAAAATCAAAAGGTCGCAAAATCATATACAATACAAATCGTTTAAGTTAATTTTATTATATTTCTCTAATAGTGCGCATTATAGCTTTCAAATTTTCATCGACAAAACACATGCGCGTTGTGTAGATAAAGTTCCTGTTGTGATGAAGATTAATTCATCCAAGTAAAGTTAGAAAATAAAGACTTATTTGACGAAAAGAGTAGCATTCGCTCTCTATGTTTTAAATAAACAGATAAAAGCTGGCTAAAAGTTATTGAGCTCTTGACAATCAAAATATTAAAAATCCATCTATAGCAATTCGAAGAGAACGCTTTGAAATCTTATACAAACAATTGTTTTCAACGATTTATGGAGATTCTTTAACTGCCGAAATAATTACATTGCAGCAAGTTTCTGGTTAACAAATTTTGAGACACGATTTTTAACTACCTTCCGGGAATTCTGAAAATAGGGGAGACAGTAGTTTAAAATCTCTCACAAACTTTTTAAGATGTCTGATCGAGCATTGCGGCCATAAATCACTGAAAAAGTTCGCGGGGTCACTAATTGTTTTTTGCTATTTTGCTATGTTGTGATCAACTTGTGAAACACCGCTTTGCCCCTTTTCAAGATTGTCTAATTAACTAATAATTGTCTAAATGTCAGAAAATTTTGATAAATTTCGTTTGAAGATTGGTACTATCTAAAGATCATACGAAATTCTCAATGCTGGCGATACGCATGTCGTCCTATGATACATGTCATATGACATTTACTTTGATGGAGATAAGACACCTCAACGTGTTTCCCTTCGCCTCTCTTAACAACCATCTTTTTTCATTTATTATGGTACCGCATAATTTTTTTTATTACTCCTTATCAATCACTTCAGAAACGTGAGGAATTTATTGTGTTTTAGTTAAGTTTCGAATATCGTTCAATCTGTGATTGATTACATAATTCATAGTATGGCTTACATACCGATGTAGCTATTTGTTAGCCCTTACCAGGAACGCGTTAAAAGATTGTTACATGTTTCCGATTAACATCATCACCGATTAACGACAGTATTCACAGTTTTGCATCAGCTTTATTTGTCTTCGCCGTCTATTATTTTTTTATCTCACAACCTTGACGCATCATTTCATTTTAGCAGGAATTCATTTAAACGAATTTCACAGATCACGTCCGCTCAAAACGTTCATAGTTTTTTAAACCAGTTCTCTGCAAAGGTCTTAGCGCCGTTTCGTCTAATTTTATGTTAATTTTGCGAGAAGTACCTGAAAAGAATCCGATTAGTACTTAGTTCTCCTACCTTTAAGTTACGTGCGATAAGGCGCGCATCTTACCTAAGACAGTAGAAATTCTTTTACAGATTGGCTTAGTTTTATTGTATTTTTCGTAAGAAAGCCACGCAATACGTACCGAAAATTTTGCACATTTATTAAGTTCAAACGTTAAGCATCAAATGGCTCTTGGCCTGAAATGCTACGTCTCGTAAGTTCTTGCTTTTCAAATATGAAAGGTAAATAGTTGGCAAATAATTGGCAATAATAACAGCATCGTTCGCATTATCTAGATTAGCGTAAATATTTCAATTATTTACCGAATATTTACAAACCGTATCAGAGACTGATTTGTTAAATAGAATTTTCGACTAAGCGTCAACAATAAAGTTTTATTTTAATTAGTGTTCTAAGCCACATATAGCAAAATTTCTGATGTACGCTCTGTATTAGTAAATAATGTTGTGTACTCTGTTACTATTATAAATGACCAACGAGATGTCAAATAAGCCACCGGATATTCATTATTTTGTATTACATAATTAAATACTGTAGTTCGTATTATGCAATAAAATGCAAACAATTAATATATATATATATACATATATATATATATATATATAGTATTTTAAATAATTACATGTAAAGAGTTAATGACAAATCAGAGTTCATTATGTAGACTAAACTTAGATGTATTCGCAAAAACATAAATTTAATTCGATGCACACACGGGTGTTTCAGCATTGCCTGCTACTGGCAATACGGTAGAATTTAATACTTTTGTTGTAGATTCACTGGTTACACTAATACACTTTTCTTGCACAATCCCACATATTTTAATATCACAAAAGCATTTTCATTAACATTTACGCATAAATGATGAATAAAGCAAAATAAAAGTTAATACAAACAAATTGAAATCATTTCAAGACTTTGTGGTTTCAACCGCATTTGAAGTGATAGCATGCGTTCAATTTAGACAAAATCTCTAATTGTTAGTTTAGTTTATAATAGACTTTCGAAACTCATCTATTATGGTGAAATATCATTTGTAGCGTAAACTTGAAATTAGGTGACGTGTGAGATGATAATATTCAATTGCGTAACTGAAGTTTCAAAAGTTCCTTTGGTATGCTAATGTTGCCAAACAGAAAATTTGTTAATTTACAGCTACTCTCCCATATGAAGAATATATATAGTCAACCAATTGATTCAATTAGGTGTCTTGGCGTGGTTGTCGATTAAATTAGACAATTCGCTGAATCAAAAAAAGGTCGCGAATTCGTCTCAAAGGAGCGCAAATTTTACCTTTTCTTCTTAGTTTAGGCTATACCGAATAGCGTCTTGGCTCTAAAAGAATTAGCACTAAGCCATACCGTATCGTTCTATAACTTTTCAATGCTAAGCTAAAATCTATACTCTTTAATCTATAGGAGAAAAGTACAGAAAAGAACCACAATAAAGTCTAGGCGAACTCTTATCATTAAGGATAAAACTGATCTTCACCCTTGAAACTCGTCTTAAGAACCTTAGGTGAATGTGAAGAACTACGATCTATTCTATCTGAATAAAGCTTTCGTAGGAGAAATCTACCAGAATCAAAAAGTTGAACTGATCATTAAAGAAAACGCGATCGTTCGCAAACACCGCATAAACGATTATTTCGACACAACGATGCTCGCCTGAACGTTGTAAGATGTTAAGTTAACCAGACATTGATCTTACTCTTTAAGTTTTCTTTAGTTCGATGGCTGACGAATGAATGACGATAGATTGTCTGTTTGAATAACTTGTCGAATCGTATGATTACGGTAAACAGTTTTGAAACTTCAGCTGCCCTTTCGGTACGGCGTTTGTATGCATCACAAAAGAGTGGGTGAGCAACGACCATAATTTTTTGATATTTTTTAGTTTATTTGGCACTTTTGAAAGATTATAATTTAATTATGGAAGACAGCACATTTTAAGAAGTTTTCAAAATTTTCTTATGAGAGCTCTGATTCGCTTCCAGTAACTATCATTCCAAAGACTTTTTCTAAACTATTTCCGTCAAGAGTTTAAACTCAACATGTTATTGTATATATTTTAAGTTTTTTTTGTCTTTTAATCTCGATCTTGAGTATGAAAGATGAAGTGGGAACTTTCATATTGATCCCGATCCATCAGACCCCTTGGAACTCCCAAATTAGTCAAAGATGCATAGCAAAATGCTACACGGACTTTACTTAGCTCTCTTTGGGTTTAAATATATAATTAATGCTAGAATTAAATAACATAGCTAGATAATATTCACGTACACTTCATGAAAGTGAAGAAACTTTCTTCAATTTTTGCGAATTCACCCGCTTAATTGATAATAATTTCAGCCTTTAACAGTCAATCTTGCTTTCAATAAAACTTTGACCGCTTGGTGCATTGAGCATTAAATGTCTTTCCCGTGAGAAGCAAAATATCACTTGACATTTAAACGCACTGGGCACAAACTTCATGAATTCCTTGAATACTAATGTTCGTGTCACCAATTACGTTGAGAAGCGCATACACAACTACCTCCATCAAGTCAATTTTTTGTTATGTTTTTAATACGGTGGTTCAATATTTTCCTTGATGGGAATATTATATAGTTATTCGATTATCAGACACACATTTTCCTACGAAAATTTTTTACAAGTTTAATGCAAGTTCCCCTGAAGAATTTAATTTATTTCTTCTGAAGATATTTACAAGCAATGCGTAAACTAGGTTTAAATAACTTTTTAGCTTTACAAATAAAACTTTACTGACAATTTTTATTTCACAAATTTTCTCTTTTTTTACATTTTAATCGACTTTCATTATATTCGTATCTTGCAAAGAAAAAATAATAAACCAATAACCCAAGTTTTATCACCAATATTAGTACGTGTGTGTTAAAAGGGACTTGAAAAACTTTCCCAGAATTTGATGTTGCAGAAATTTTAAGAAAAACTTGTTTATATGTTTATGTGCATATGCATGCAAATATAGATGTTTGTGTATGCACTATGCACTATATAGTAAACTTGTACACTTGCAAGTACTAAAGATATTAGGTTATGGTTATTTAAAGTGGAAACTTACATTAACACAGATTAGAGTAAACATACACGCAACCTGTAGACGTAAATATAGATCTGATCAGCATACATGTAGGGTTTTAAATAAGTATGTGTGTATAGCTCTGTGGTTCGAATACTTGCTTTATATCCCATGTCCAAAATATTTTACTTAAAAGCATAATAACAGCAAGTTTTGTTAGTTTATTTTAATAAATCCTTCCAGATTCAATTTTTTTTCTATTTATATGAAATTCTTTTTATAAACAATCTTCATCTGTCTCTCTCTCTCTCTCTCTCTCTTTCTCTTTCTCTAGTCACATGCATGCTTGTTTATATGTATATAAATATTTTTATAACAGATCCTTTTATATTGAATTGTATTTATTTTCATTTCTATCTTTATTTCGTTTTCTACGCAATAAAAATATATCTATATATTATTTATATAGTCTAACATGACCTTAAAAGCTGATTTCGTATGAAACTTTTATAGAAACAAATTCCATTACAAATATTGCAAATATTTTGCTTTAGGTAGTGTTATAAAAAATCATTTTTGTATTTATCTGCACGTTTTTCGAGATACAAACATGGCACTGGCTTCACAAGAGAATTGCCTCGAAGAAGAAAGTCCATAGAAATACGCACTTGAATAATAAAAGTAAATTACTACCAATTACTTGTAAATCCTAAGATATTTTCTTAGCCTACTGTTTGAACAACACTAAGAAGTATAGCAAACAAAAGAAATTAAATGCAAGGAAACAGCTCCTAAGGACCTTGTGGCAATTAATAAAATATGTTTATAGATATACAGAGTTCAAGCTTTGCGATAATTTCGTCCACAATATAAAAAAAGGTCAATTTTTCGTTAGAAAATATTTTGTTTAAGAAAATTTCATAGAAGAATTGAAACAATTATTTCAAAAACATTACAATCTATTTGTGTGTGTATGACCGAATCTATTAATATTCGCAAATACTATACAAAGAGACACATCGTTAACATCATTAAAAATTACAATTTTATTGTTTTCATTTTACAGGGTTTAATTATAATAATAAGTAACATCTTTAACCCGCAAACGTTATCATTGGTGCAATAAATTTATATAACGTCATTAATAAGCTGCTTAATGTTCGTATGTAACTCTCACAATACATGGGTGGCAAAAAATGTTATAATATAAATAATACAATATATATACCCGCCTAACTTCATCAAGAGCATAACATTCTCCAGCCTCCTCGCTCGTTCACCAGCACGTCTTGATTTTTGTTGCTAACCTGATCCGGCAAGGAAGGACAAAACAATTTGCTATAAAATAGACTTTTTCCAAACTCGAAGAAGTATGACTCTTCATAATTAAAAACACGGACTTAAAAGACAGACACACATTTGAAGGCGCACAACCACAAAGAAACTAAAGCTGATCAGATCAACCTCCCAGCACTGTACTTGCCCAATCAGTGATCATTAAAACATCACCAAAAGGCGAGATTCACAGTGACCCGACTGTGATTGGGAAGGACCAAAGAAAAAGTAGTTTATTCCAATACAGCTGTCGTTATAAAATGTAGGTAAATACATTAACAATTGAAAACAGAATAGTATGCATATGATCGTGCCAATGTAGTTTATAATATCTATTATTAACAAAATCGTCACGATCATTAATAAACAAAAAAAAAAGAGCTCACAATTATTATAATGTGGACAAAATTATTTACAGACTGGACTTTCAATGCTGTCACGGGTCGTCGTATGGAAGCTTTCTTTCTTTTTTTCCTTTAAATACTAAACAAAGAAACAAATGATCCGATGGATGTAACCCAAATGCCAACAGCATGTAGCGTGGGGCAACTTGGTCGACTTTACACTATCTGTTGATGTAGGAGCTATTGCCATCTCCGCCGTTTGCTCAAAATTGCTATCATAAAACTTTTGGAAAATGTATAATCCCGGAGAAGTGTCATGCGTTTTCTCTTTCTTTTACAAATTTTCCCCACCAGGATCAGATTTTGGAGGGTATAGACAAAACGTGATGAAAATTTCACGTCACTGTTTAATGTCTTTGGCCTGGTAGATTCCGATCAAACGCCCTTGTAGATAATAACAATTCGGCATTTTCTTATATATGCGTGACTTTATAAATGGTGGTCCTAATTTTAAAGTATAACCATTTACGATGCTGTATTTTAAAGTCATACCCTTGTAGATTTAAAGACCAGCGGGGTGACCTTGATGAGAGGTCTTGCTGAGACATGAGCCATTTTAATAAAGCATGATCTGTAATTATGGTAAATTCTTGACCTTCTATGTAGGGTCTGAATCTCTTAATACTTTATACAGCAGCTAAGCATTCTTGCTCAGTTACCGAGTAATTGCATTGGGCTTTACTTAATTTTTTTGACATGCGTGCGCTAGTCCGTTAATTGGAAATATAATATTGAGTTACTCGTTACAATTATTTTAATACAACAACAACAAATATATGAAAATATATTTCCCAACACTGTATTGTGTCGAGATTTAATATAATTTAATTATTTTCACTTAATTTACTTAATTTTTTCTTTTTTTGTTGTTCTAATAAACAAGCTGGGGGTATAAGAAGGTCTGCTACAATCGAATTTTATTTGCTTGCTTTTGTTTTTATTTAAAAATACCTCTCTCTTATCGTACTTTTGCAAGTTTTAGCTTCACTTTCCCACTGAATAGATTTTGCATAAGCATAGCTTTTAATAATATGCGCAGAAACGCACATTTTCAATTAATTGCATGATTCCCTTCACATTGCTTTGGCGTTGATTTTCTTTTTTTTTGTTTTACTTTTTTTTTCTTTTTGTAATTAATTTTCATGTTTGAATCTCGGCTATAATGTCAGCACTTTTACGGTACTTCAAAAGCATGCCTGCACAAATTTTCGCTCATTTTCGCGACAAGTGAGTTCATCAATTTTGATTTAGAATTAAATTTTAATTTTTGAGCTTTTCGACATTTTAAAGAGAGAAAAAAACACACAAAATTGTCTTTATCAAATTATACGTTATTATTATATATTATTATATTATATATTATATTATTTAAGAAAAAATATTTATAAAAACTATTGCTTTGAAATTCAATTCAAAAATCTTAGGAAAGTACAAGAATCGGAATACCATGGAAAGCGATGCCTGTGTGTAATATATGCGTGAGATATGTAAGTGTATGTATGTATGTATTTTCCTTTTATATATACATGGCAAGCATAGTATTTGTGTTGCTGTCACGCACGCTAAGCTGTTTGTTTGAAACAAGCATAAGCTCAATGTAATTCACTCAATGCTTACATAATATGCTTTCAAATTTAACAGAATCCACATGAGCTTGCATTTCGCTTTCTTTTTCTTTTGTAAAATAAGTATGAGAGAGAAAAAAGTGAAAAGGGGAGCGAGCACAAGTAATTTCCACCAATGAACGGTGAATGCATGTTTGTTCAACTCGCATCACTGATATTGTATAACATGTTGGGATTATCCTGCAACTCATGTTTAGTAAATACTGACAGTTAAGCGCAACGAGAGAACTTATAATCAGCTTATACCGAATCCTTTGATACTCAAATGTACATTTTATATACAACGCTTGAAGAAATTATACTACATAAGAATCAGGTGAGAATTGATATCTTATTATGCAATTAGACGAACTCAGACATTGTTAAATCTTACTATCGATCGCCTTAAACGTGGCAATGTTATGCAGATATCGACATATACTTTAACAGAAAGATCATTCATTTTTACTCTTTAGTAATGGACGTATATTGGATAACTTATAACAAAAATAGAAGAAAAAGTAAATTTTCGTTTTCTAACAACTGTAGCGTACTTTCAAAGATCTTGCAAACGGAATGAAACCTTTACCTTTACCTAAGGATACATACAAAAAAAGAAAAAAACCATACGAATCCTTGTGGCACGCACCTACACAAGCACATTTCTAAATTAGTTTAAACATTAAGTAAGTTTAATATAAAGCGATTCAACGAAAATTCACTACGCTAGGCAAAGTGAAAGGTTTGAATTTTTTTTTTCTTGCAAGTAAAACTTTTTTCTTGGTTCTGAACAAATAAAATAAAAAAAGGTTTACATTTATTTTATAGGTAAATTAAAAATACTGTACTGTACCGTACATGTGTTTGTTCTAACATCAGTAAGTTAGTTTGTACTCTGCCCTAATCGTTTAAAACATAAAGAACCTAGATTTCCTTTAAGGTAGTTATAAACCGCATACACGCAAAATAGTCATAAAATGTGTGTTCAGCATTAAAAAAAACAATAACAGCAACAGCAATTATCATAACATTGTAAGGTGTAACAACTGTATTAACAACTTCCATCACATCTAAATAAAAAACATACAACTCCACTGATTGTGTGCAGAGAAACATTTCAAGCAACTTTGCTTTGTTTAAAACCATGATGACGGTGATGGTGATGATGATGATGATAATGCTGATGTTGATGTTGGTGTTGATAAAGTTGTTGCTTATTTATTTATGTTCAATATGCATGAAAACAAAAAATACAAGACTTAAAATAACATGCGAAGAGAGAAAAGTATGCTTAAGAGATATTGGTTTCAGAGAGAAATAAGAATTTATTTCATTTCAAATATAAAAATAGAACATCAAGAAGAAAGAAGTGTTGAAATAAAAAATTCATTTTTTATATAAAAACTACTGTGTAAACTTTTGTAATGAAAAAAGTTCTTACTTCAACAAATAATACAAATGGCAAGAAGTTTTACTACTTCGTCTTTTCTGTTACTGCTCATATAATAAGACTTTTAATGATATTCAACAGGTGTCAAATAATAAAAAATTATACAACTTCCTTCAATCGCATAAACATCTTGTAGACGTTCAGGGTTTCTTGAATAATTACACAGACGGACTTTTTAAATGAAAACTTAGGCTAAAGGTTCCATGATTGCAGTTAAGCGTAGTTTGAGAAGTTGCTATCATTTAAAGTACTCAGAGATCAGGAAATGTTGAGGGCTTAGTAAAAATAATAATTATCACCAATTTTGATAAAAACGCAATAGTCTTTCATCCTCTGAAACCCTTATAACTCATAAGCACATAAACAAAACGAAATATAATTAATATTAATATAATTATTATTAATATATTAATTAATATTTTCCGGGACTATGTCTCAGTCGCGGGAATTGTTAAAGCAAATTTTCTCATAAGAGAATAGACTTAATATACATATGAATGAAATTTTAATAGAAATATTGATAGATTTTAAAGCGTTCCATGCTTTGGCTCATAATCAAATTGTAACGTTCGTTAAACTAGAACCTTAAAAGAAAATAGATTTAATTGTCACAATGCAGGTTCAAAAACCCTTTAGAGGAAGCTGCGAAAAAGCCTAAATTCTTTTTCTTAAATCCAATAATTGTAGTGGCAGATAGAACTTGCATACAAAGGGAGGGAAGGCCTCATTGTGAAAATATGCGTTGATACTAAAGCACATATTGAAAAGATCAAAGGCTCCTTTCCGATTCGCGAATGAATCCATTGATATTTGACATGTCCTAGTGCTCACGTAAAAGAAAAATAGTTGATAAAGTTGGCTTTCAATCATCTTGGCAAATTCCTTGTAAATTAGATCTTAAATCATTGGAAGATAGATCTCAAATTTAACTTTCAAATGCCATTAGAACTCATATAAATATGAAATGAACTTTTTTATACCGTTGATGTTTTCAGCTGATAACTACGACCCGAAACTTTTATAAGACGATATTGAAATATTTATGTCCAGATACACAAGAAGAAAAACAAAGAAAGAACAAAATCAAGAAATAGTTACATTAAAAAAAGTCTTAGTACGGCGTTAGTTAGTCGTTTCTAAGGAAAGCAATCAATTATGCTGTGCAACAAAAAGAGAAAGTTCTCTATACTTTACGTAAATTTTCTAAAATATTTCTAATTATAAATATACCTTTTGCGCTGTGATTCACTATTTTTAGGTTAATTAAATAAAGTGAACTGTTTATAATTTACTCTAATTGAATTAAATTTCATAGAAAAACAATTTAAAAAAATTGCAAAAATTCTGTTTAAAAAGCTTTTATTTACACAGCACGAAAAACAAACTATGCACACAATTTTGGTAATACATTTACGTAAACGAATGGTGAATATATGGTAAATGCAAACTATCTAATATAATTCTATATAATAATATTATTATTTAAAGTATTTTGTTATGATTACCATAATTGCAAAATTAAATTAATCACTGAAGAAAAACATTAGTGATGTAATAAACCTTTCATACGTTAGTTAGTTAGTCTTATAAACGATAATTTTCAATAGTCATAAGATCAGTTCAACGTTCTCAAGAATAGTATCACATCCTTTCGCCTCTTGTAATACTCAGTTGTTTTAATAAGAGTAAGATTCTGAGTTGATTTAGTCTCCCCGGTCTTTCGATTCATTTGTTTTACTTACTGAGGTTTAGAACCGTTTCTCTAATTTAGATCCACCGATATATCAAAAGATCGATTATGCTGGTATTCTTCAATTTTTTTAAAAATTTCGACCAAAGCGCTCTGCGTCTTTCAATACAAAATATACAAAACGGAACCGTAAACTACTCACGTAGGGCTGGTTTTTATAAAACGCATTCATGTTGAAAAGCAAGTATTTTTTCTTCAGTAACGAAGCCTTGTCGACTTGATGGGACCGGTAAAGTAAAATCTATTATAGTACAGAGAATATTTTCAGAATTTTGGTTCATTTTCAAAACGCAAACGACTGTTGAAATAGTAATTAAATTAGGGCTCGAACATCGTCAAATGTTCGTTAATAACGTTCTGAAATTTACGAAACCATTTAAACCAATGTCAGGAGCCAAAACTAAACAATTATAACCGAGCAAGTACAATATCACATGTCATTGGGCTTTTCCTGCTAGGAAGGTTATATTACGACTTCAAAGGATTTGTTTCAAGTAACTCTACATTGAATAATACAGAGTTTGACATACAATATAATTTGAACTAACACTGTTAGTTCTATTAGCTATAACCAGGACTTATAGTTCAGGTTAGGTTCAGTATATTTACTGCAAAATGTACACAAAAAAGTACATAAAAAAAAATTTAACAACAAATTTTGAGCAGATGTGAATGAAACAGAAAATTGGAAAAATTCAAAGCCGGTTTCTAGAGAAAGTTCATGGGGAAGCAGTTGTTCTTCAAATCATACTATTATTCAAGTTTTCCCTCTATTAAAAAAAATAAATAAATAAATAAATAAACTTTCTTGACTTAGCAGAAACTTATAAGAAACTTTCAATACAGAGCAGAAAGTCAATCGAAACTGATAAAGTCCTAATTAATTTGAGACTTTTATATTTTTTCTACAATAATAATTATATATAAACATATTGGGTTTAAACTCACAAACTTCTCAATAAAGTTCGCTTAACAACAACTTATATGAGTCTGCTTTGTTATACGATATTATTTCGTTGAAACTTTTAAATCAACGCTGATTTTATTGTACGGATTGTAAACTATTGGAAACCAATATAGTCTACAGTTAATTAAAGTGTTTTATAAACTACACAATATACCTTCTGTCAGTTGCTTGCACATGCAGGCACCATCACATAATTAAATCAAATTTCTTGCGTCGCTTAAAGTAAAACAATGAATGTTGTAAACAACAAGTGACTAACAATCTTAATATATAAAATAAAGCAACAATAGAAAAAACTTTATATGTTTTAAACATTCTACTTACACATGATAAAAGAGTCTGCTGGTTTCCGCCATAAAACTTTTTTCTTTTGTTTTTAATTGGTTGTCATGGTACAACTGGTTGTTGGTGAAAAGTAGTTGAAAGCAAATTTACATACATGTATGTAAACATACGCATTCAAAACCTCATGAAATAATAACATTTTTAAAGTTTCTTACATGAATTTTTAACTCAACTTCGGCACATAAGAAGGAATAAAAATTTTATGAAATTTGTTTATTTCTCCAAAAATTGCATTTCAAATTTTAAGTACAGGGTTGTTGGCAAAATCAGAACGCATATTACATCGTGGTAAACTTTTTCGATTTGAGTTAGGATATCATTAGCAAGAACAACTTTACTCTGAATGTGTTGCCTTACGGCGAACCTAAGTATTAGATTATTACAACTAACGATAGCCGCTGTTCCACGAAGGGTGTAATGGTTCCCTAATAGATCTAAGGTCCAAATCTTAAGGGATCCACTACAACAAGCGCAGTAGCAATTGTAAATAATTGTGAATACCCTAGATCCTTAAGTGCATCTAAACATACAACTACTTTTCAGCCAACGATAGATGGCGTCCCCCGGACAATTGAACGATCTCTTAGTAGATAAACAACTTATATCTACTTTAAAGGTTATTTTTCACTCCTCTTTTAGTGCCGCAAAACTGAATGATTTTTATTTCATAGAAATTCTCTTCTTGTACGCCTTCGGGTTTTAACGAATTCACTCAAGGTGTTGTATAATTAAAATAAATAGAGAGAAATAGTGGTTTGTGTGTTATAAAGCTATATGATAGTTATGAGTAGCACTTAAATTCGACGGCAAAGGCACGAAATAGATGATAATTTGGAATCTTTATAAAACATTAAAAATCTTTAGCCACGATGCTTGTAATTCAAGTGTTGCCATAAAAGAAAAATTAAGTCACAAAAACAGAAATATGAGGTGAATTGTTCAACATTTCGACATCTTTGATATTCAAATTGTAAGTTGCTTGGTTCGTTATGGAAAACTATTGCTATGTTTGCTTCAATGAAACTGTTAGTTGACATGGACCAACTGTTGTTGAAAACTACAAATCGAAGGAAAAATGCAGCACCCGAGTTGCAAGACAACCAGGGGGATATCTGATAAGTCGGAGATGAAAGTTTGCGAATTATTGTTAATTTAATTTATTTGCACTATTTTAATTGTTATCTTTAATACCATTTAACACATTTAAGTTAAAAAAGTCTATTTAAATTTTACTAATTATAATATTTTAAATATAACAAATAATAAATATAATGTCATTACAATCCCTCTACTGTATGGTTCTTCATAAAAATTACTGTCAGCCATTTCAATAATTTAAATATCTTTGAAATTAAAATACATTTTTCTTTCCAGATTTTATTGTAATTAAGAATTCAAGATAAAAAAACAAATAAAGTCTTCTCAGAAGAGTCGTCATCATTTGCATTTAACTTTACACATATCTACAATTTAACGTTATAAGTGTGCATTTACGTTTAACAAATTCCATGATTCAAAATATTTGTAATGGCAACCAAACCATTGATAATTCGGGCGAAAAGCCTCTGTAATGTCAGTTAATTGCCGATATTTCCTTTTATTTTAATTATTCTTTTTGTCTTATTATACGAACCATTTTAATTTTTTCAATCCTTTAAATTGATGCAATAAATAAATATTCTGACGTTTACGTTACATTACATTATTATACTGCTCGGTATACCTTAACTGAGCTTAATACATTCGATGGTTTTGCTTACTTATCAAGGCGCGAGTGCAAATTTGTTGAGATAATAATTATTACAATTATGGCAACTGAATTTCACGATGAAAACCTAGACTAGAAAGATACTAGAATGATCAGATCACAGAAATGTATTTTTAAAAGGTAAAATATAGTTTCTACCGCGACTGCACAATTGCTCTTTTGATGCGATCTTAATGCTATGTTCAGCTTAAATAATAGCAAAATCCATGAAATGATCGCCAATGTACCTATTATGGAAACTTTCGTTCCCCAATCTATAGGATGAAATTGGCAAGTTTGCCACTGAAAACTGATTCGTCTTTATTATATAGACCTTTATTATATAGAAGCTACTGGGATATGCAGTTTTCGAGATGAGAATCGCAAACGCGTTGATTACAATAAAATTGTCTGGTGTTTACAATTTGAGTGAAATCTCTCTCTTGCTAGTTGTGAACAACTGGTAATATGTAGATTTAGCCTTGAAATACTATAACAATCAGAAACAGGTCTAACATTAAGCAAAACTTTGCATCATAAAGATCATATTTCATTCAATTAAATTTAAAACAAACTTATTTAAGATTCGAAGAAAGCATGAAGACAACCCTGTATGACAAACAAAATTTTAAAACAATTAAAGAAAGTAAATAAAAATTCAAACAAATCGTTAATGAGCAACTGCTGTAAACATACTAATGGAATACGTAACGGAAATCAAGCAAAAATTTGGAAACACTTAAAAAAAAAAAAATAGGGCGAAAAAAAACGTTTTTATTGACTTCGTACTAAAAAGTCAACGCAATAATATTACGGATGATTATGAAAAGACCGTTGAAGAATGTTGCCAACAACACTCTTCGGCTCTTAGCTACTCTTTCAATTTGACGGTAATGGAAATGAAACAAGTAAAGTAAGCCATCAATGCTTTGCCAAATAAAGAATGCGGTAATAATATATTAATACCAAAATGAAAATGCCATTAAATACCATAACAGAGAAGTTATTGCTAAACAATTTCTTTTATCATTTAACACTAATATTGTGCTTGAAGAACATTAAAAAAAAGGTTCAACCACCTTTCTAATTCTAAATGTTTTGAATTATTTCGAACCATCTCAGTATTATCTGCTACGGGCCCAATTTTTAGAAAATTATTACATAAGCAAGTCTCAAACTATTTGAAAATCAACAACGCAAACATATACGAGATAAATGTATATCGCAGTGCACCCTTTTACAAAAAAATGTATAGAATTCTACACATAACGATTATTTGACACGTAAAGCAAATACCAATACTTGTTGTTTGCGGAGTTGCTTTACAAGTCGTTTCACTTTTAAGGTTGTGCAAGAGAGAAGAGGAAACGGAGTAAATGCACGGACAAAAATCCTAACTACGTGCCTTATACGCAGTTTTCTTTTATTTCATTTCATAAAAATGACAATATATGCACCACTGCGAATTATAGAGACGAGACATCGTCAAATTGTAAGTATTCTACCGAAACTGTTCAAGTGCACTATTACTCGCAGTAACGCTTTCGCTTTATAATTGATCAAAGCAGACCAAACATTATCGATAAGTTAGAACTCACATGTCGTATTTTTAAGTCTTTACCATAAAATTTAATTAATGTCAATGCAATTATAAATCACTTGACCTATTTACGAGTCCTTTGTACAAATCTAAATGATATTTGTAACCCAATGCCTTTATCGTATTCCCTACAAACCATAAAATTTATTGGTTTTATTACTCGAGCATAGCCGACTACGTATCTAAACTAAACTTTTTAATTAACAAAGTCGGGTTACAGCGGTATTGTTATGATCAATTGCAAAGCATTTATATGCCTACGTCAGTTTAGCGGTATACTCTCTCAATTCGTAGCATATGATATGAGCGTTTCTTGGCGTATGCATACAATTCTTTTTTTTTTTTAACGGGAATATGTCCTTTTTCCTGAGGACAAAAGTTAGGGGTTTTGCTGGTTGCTCATAACCTACAACATATAAATCTATAAAAACTGTCACTTGTACTATGTATCGGCTAACGTTACCCAATAAAAGTAAAGCAAATTTATAACATCAAGAAGAATGATTCAAAGAGCCAATAGAGTGTATATATGCTTAAAGGGAATGCAACTAGAAGTGTCCCTCTGTTCGTCTGCTCATATTGAAAATGCGCCAAATCGGCCAGAGGACACGCCTAGAGTATAAACTGAAAGCAAGTCTGTTTTCCGGCTGTTTTCCACGGTATTCCACGGCTGATTGTGTTCTCTGGTATTCCATAATAATAAAAAAATCTGGCACGCCCACCCATTAAAATGGACATAAAAGATTCCGCAAAACCGAATATAATTTTCTTGCTTGTTTTGTTTTTAATTAATCATTAGTAAACGAAAACTGTTTGTAAATGTGTGATGATGTTATAATATGGTGTTACTTAAGTTAGTGTACTTGGCCCATTGTGATGATGTATCAGATTACAGCGCGTTTTTATTGAAGATTTGTTATATTTGCAGACGACTTATGCATCTATATAAATATGACAACTGTACTGGTCTAAAGACACATAACAAAAATCATGCAATGTTATGCTACATGATTATCTATGCACGAGATAACCAGTCCTGAATCCACAAAAAACAGTATTTATTCGATTTAAACCACAAATACTGAGGAATCGGAATAAATTGTTTGTTGTGGTTAATGGTCGTAAGTAAAAAATGTAGAAGCATCTCGACATAAATATAAGTTAAAAACGTATTATGGAACATTTTATAAGCAATAACAAGTTTATGCAGATTTTTCAACAGTTTAAACATTGCAGTCAAAAGTTAAATTCTATTATGCTTTGCCTTAGAGCCGTTTACTATATTGCCTTCCGTTTACCGAACATCGAGCGAATTCGATAGTAAAACTTTTAAAACAAAGCTTTAAATCCTGTTTTTAATTTTCATTTCCACTATTGCGTATTAGATCTATTTCAGATTTATTCAGCATAAATTTCACTTATTAATGGTTTTTGTCTCTTACAAAGCATTAAGAACAAGAAACTTGACATAATATCAGGATGTTATTCAACACTGCAGTAGATGAGCAGAGGTGAGATGCTCTTAGGCAATAACAAAGTAACGAATATGCTTTACTAGTATACAATATCTTATCATGGAATTTAAGAAACCTTGATAACGTAGGCATGTTTAAAAGACAACTTATGGTTTACTTATAAGGCTGCTATATTAAAATTTATTTATGAAAGTAATCCGGTTTTATGTGCATGTAATATTAGGTGTGTCAATAAATACTTTATATTTTTTGATAAAACTTAACTTTATTTAAAACACACTTGTTTTAAAACTTAATAATTGAAATATTCATCACGGCTATCCACGATCTTTTACATCAGGTTGTTTGAGAACGCCATCGTAGGAGAAGCTTGGGGAGGCGAAATAGTCTTTGAGCCACTTCGCATGTCTTCAAATTTTTTGAGCATCGACCTGAACTAATGACAATCAAAAAGGTTACGGTCTAGAGAAACTCACAGTACAATTCGAAGACCACTTCCTCTGTTGCTTTTCCGAAATTCGGAAGAAGGTTGTGATGAAAAAAATTCCTTTTCGGGTTTTTTTGTCCGTAAATGGTGTTCTCTCCTCAAACACTTCACTTAGTTTGACTATTTGAGCTTGATATCGTTGAAACGTAACAGTTTCACCAGATTTTTTTCTATCTCTTTTCCTATTCAACCAAACAGACAGTAGCACTTTCTCAGCATGAATATTCGCCTTTGCAGAAACGTGGGTCAACTCGTGCTTTTCGTCATTTAGGATCGCGTCGTAAAGAACACTTTTTTCATAGGCGTAAAAATATGATGAAGAAACTTAACAAATGTAAGCAGATTTCAATTAACCGATTTACTTTCTCTTCGCCTAGCTAAAGAAGAACCATTTTTTCCCTACTTTTATATTTTTCCCATTGTAAGAAATCGAGTTGAAAATGTTTTTCGATGTACTCCTGTAACTGCGTAGTAAGCTCTTTTTTAGTTTTCATCAAAACTTTTCGAAGAGCTCCAGATCATCCACCCTCTTCAAGATTAAAATTGTTTTACACAAAATCTCGCAAACCGTTTTCTGTTTCATAATTGACTGCATTTTCTCTCTAAATCACCTCAATCTTCTTCCTCTAGCTTCAGCTGCATGTTTTTCCACATTAAAATAGAGTAATATGTTACCTTTTATACTACAGCAGAATATAATGTCCCTATACCATAAGTGCTACTAGTTGACATCCATCTCTTTAGACTTGGATATATACTGAACGGCAAGTTCGTGAACAACTGAAACTTCTACCATACGAACATTAATGTCTAAGCTATCTCTATACTTGAAGTTGTGGGAGAAATGAACAAAATAGGTACGTTTTATAAAGCAACCAATGTCAATACAAAGAATTTATTCATACACCTATTAAGTTGCGATGAAATAGATATGAAATTGCGTTAATATATCATATAATTAAAGTAAACCTCTGGGCGCTTAGTCAAATATAATTACTTTGTAAAGTTAAATGATATAATAAACCGAAATCAATAAATCATACTTTCACAAAGATGCATTCTTTGACTTAACAAAATTACAACAATTGTCATGATAATGCATTCTGAATATACGTATATACCGTAAAAAATCTTACATTTCACAGATCACACAAACCCCCTTACCGAACTAAGCGTAACTTTAAAATAGATTATGTAAAATGAATTTTTTTTTAAAAAACGTTCTATTTAAATGGTCGAAAATAGGAAAATAAATTTTGCTGCAGTCACTTTTAAGGAAAGTGACTACACCAAAAACCTGGGGGCGTTAAAAATTTTAATGTGTAAAAATTGCGATTTTTTTCTAAATTCCTCAAGCTCTTATGTGTAGTACAGCCACATTAAAGTGACTGGGACTATATATTTTCCCCCTTTCAGTTCATTTCTAAATATAAATTAAATAAAAATATAAAAAACAATTTTTTATAGAACTAATTTTTTTACTTTTGACTTTATTACGTCTGCAATTCAAATTAGCTATTTTCTAAAAATCTCATTCTATTAATTATCTGTAAATGCTTTGTGCAGTCCACTTCCTTTATTTCTGTCTTCCACGGATATGACTCGACTTAGCGCGATATATGCTTGACCGGTTGTGTATATATCTTACGATTCAAATTCGCTATACGAGGTTCTACCGTATTGTTTTGCATTTTGTGAATAGCAAAAGTCCAAGACAGGGTAATTGATAGCGTTCGAGCGTTCGAGAGTGCCGTGATTACATGTTGTTAAGGATTGCAGTTGGATTTATTTTAAGAATACCGTGAACATCTTAAGTTTTGTCGATAGTTTTTATTTGATTTTTCCTAGCTACGTTTTCAGCCCTTGTGATAGATTTCTTCTCGCTGGCTGTTTTAGACTTTTGTATTTTCGTTTCTTCGAACTTCTTTTAGCTTTGCTGTAGTTTTCTTCAACTGTCAACTACATTTATTTTCGTTTTCAATGCTGCTTTTTCATCCCTTACTTCACGCAGAGATTTCGTTTTGTTAATATTTATTTTGATTTCATAACGTTTTAAGTCAATAAAAAGCTAATTAAAAATATTTTTTCGTATATTTCTAATATTTCTCTTTTAATACTTTTCCATTAATTATTTAAGAATACTTTTGCTTCTTTTTAACATTTTCATAAACTCTTACCTACTTCTTAAATTCTTATAGCTGTTTTAAGTTTTAAGCTGTAATAAAAACAGTTATTAATAAAATTATATAAATTATTTTTGATGAGCATAAAATTTTACGTACTCACGTACGGCGCCCCTAATCTGATCTTTTGTTTCGTTTTTTAAAATAGTTTTTATATAATAGTTTGTGCGGATTTATGTAACGCCCAGAATAACTTTTGCTAAACTTAACATATATTATATCGATCGATTTCGGACCATTTTCTGAATGTATTTAAGTCTATCTGCCTGTGTGATGTTAGTTTTTTTTTGCGGTCAAGCTACAGGTTTGTGTTTTCAAATATTTTGATGATAGTTACTGATATGTCTTGACTCAAGGTCAAACGCTACTGACAATCGATGCGATCGGATGCTTTTATATAATAAAAATCCGTAAAAAGCAGTATTTTAGCATATAAAAAAAATGCGAATCTACCGTTTACGTTCAACAAACAGTTCGCAAATTTTTAAGATACTTTCGCGACGCGTGGTACCCGAAGAAATGAGGCGTACTGGACCAGGAATGAATGCTTTTGAAATTGGATTGGAATAGACCATTTTTAGAGCCTCCTTACTCGCCCTCTTGTTTTGAGAAAGTCGTTATATGAAAAGATTCCAAATTTCGTAATTTGATTTTACGTCGTTGCGTTGTCATCGTAACTGAAGGTGTACGCGAAACTTCAGCAACAAGGGACGTGTGGAAATATCCGAATTATCGATTAAAGGATGCCGGCCTGATAGGAAAACAAGTTAAATAGAAGCTTCTATATAATATTCTACTTCCTTGAAAACATTATCGCTTCAAAAGTTTTTACAGGTCATTCCTGTCAACGACTGCAAAATGTTACGTACTTTTCAGGCTTAAGTAATTCAATAGGGAAGAAACGATTTTCATAAAAACGGCAAATGGAATAAACGACAAATTCTTATAAATTTTTGAGAGCAATATTTTTTTCTTAAATCTTTAAACACTAATTTTTTCAAAAAGATGAGATAAAATCATTAACTAATATTATTTGAAAACTATATATGTTTTTTTTTTCTTTTTCAAAAGAAATGAAAAATTATTTTTCAAAATTCATATTCGAAAAACATTCATAGCAAACATTTCAACAGGAGCAAGTCATACCAAGTATGCTGAATGTTTTATTGAAAAATTGTCTTCGTTTTAGCGTTTTAGCTAAATGGTGCTCTCATGAACAGTGTTGTATATATTAACATGGTCCTTAGAATGTAGTAGCTAGTACTAGAAATGAAGTCAGAGAATACTCTTTTAATAAATAAATACGTTAGTATGTTGGTGAAGATATTTTGAATTAAATACTATTCAGGCTTCGCTGAAAAGGCGTAATTCACAGAACGTTTATCCATATTTTCAAAGAAAGGAGGGACCACCTCAAGACCATCCTTATGAAGTGTTTAATATCACGCAAACTATGCATATATTATTAAGTATAACAGTGTTTTCAATCCTCCACTATATGAATAAATTTAAAATGGAACACACCACTACATCAGTAAAATTTTGTATGGATGAATATGTACGCCTACCCAAATACGTACACATATACTTATTGATGTACTCACATTTCAATAACCATGTTTACCGAAGATTTTAATTAAAAACTGATTCGTGGGAATTTTATTGAAACTATAGAGTCTAGTTGACATTTAGGTTATCTGTATATGAACGTTTGTGGCAACACCTTCAAAAACCTTGCACAGACTCACATATAAACATACATATAAAAGAAAAACGAAAAATGACAGCGTTGAAAGACCATTTTCTCATTATCCATCAAAATTTATTGTATATATGTATATGGTTTTATTGCATTAAAATCAGTTTGACTGAAAGAGTACATAATGCTAAGCGCTGCTTTTTACATCCTCATCTAAATAGTTATTTTCTAACAGATATTTTTATACACAACTTATTTTGTAGAAAAAGTAATTATACCATGTTCAGAATTATCACTTTTAAGAAATGGAAAGCAATCTGAACACTTAAGCTAGAAGAAAGTGAATATTTTCTTAGTATTATCAGCACTTTAGTAAGCAAACGAAATTTAGATTGCCATCCGCTATAGTTTCTAAGCTATTGATCAAATTTCCTGAAATTGTCTTTTGTTTTTGAAAGCCCTTGTTCACCTGAAAAAATGGCCAAAAAAAACTTATGTTGGCAATATGTTTAAAAAAACTATGCACGCATAAAATACATATAGCATAGAGTATATATAACATAATATATGTATGAATATAATTTTGAAAAGTGGCAACCCTTTAGCGACGTCTGCCAAAATATCAAAATTTCATTTGGGTCACTTTTTAACAAGTTGCGGTGTTTTCTGACCTGTTGTGATACGACTTTTGTTGTTAGTGGTGATATCACTACTGTGGTTTTCAGAACACCAACAAATCTGAATTGCATATGTTCATTAGACATTGACTGAAAAGTGCAAGAACAACATTGGTTTGAAACGAACACCACGAAAATATTTTTAAAAAAGTTAGAAATCGTTCTCGATAATCGAAAAGTGAAGTTTCTAGAGAGGACTGTCTTCCTGAAAACATCACAAGGCAGTATAGTCACAATTTTGATTGATGGCTACAATGGTAAAACTGTATGAACTGAAGTTCGAATTGCTGACTCACCCGCC
This sequence comes from Glossina brevipalpis, assembly GCA_000671755.1. NCBI lineage: Eukaryota > Metazoa > Arthropoda > Insecta > Diptera > Glossinidae > Glossina > Glossina brevipalpis. Next base: position 1,030,580 of record KK351017.1, on the reverse strand, counting down.
ATACCTTTCAAAACTGGTTCTCAGCGACTGTAGCAGTTCACCAATTTTTTGCAAAAAGCGCTTCAATATACTCTATATTCATATTAATTTTTGTCCGTATGATTTCTTTTCCAAAATTCAAATTGACAATAAGCCATGGTGACGGTAGTCTTTTATGCAACGGTAGTCTTTTATTAAATAGTATAAGGGGATTGATGTCGACTTTGGAAGAATGTGTCCAGCCATGCATTGATCTTAAAAGAATGTGTGTAAAATACAAAGGAATAGTTTTATTTTAAAAATTTACTTCATCCTTCGTACTTCGTGCAGGTAAAAACGTAAACAGATGGGAAAATTAATATACAGGCAATTAATTTGATGCGAATGAAAGAGTGAATGTGAGAGCATATAGGTTCACGGTTGAAGAAGAGCATTCGAGAACGGTGCGTGAGACCTTTCAAAATAAAGGCGGAATGGGCATGTGAAAGAGTGAAATAACTAAATACATTAACTTACACACGTACGGGAGAGAAGGGGACACTCAGAAATGGTTTGGCTCATTTACGGACAGTTGCAGAAAAACTTAGCGAAATAATTGGATGTAGGAGCGGCTGAATTCCCAGCGGAAATGTATGTAACTTGTATAAATGAAATGGACCTGTGTTAAAAGGAGAGAGCGCTGACATTTGGCCTAAAGAATGAATGAGTGTATGTATGGAAAATAGGGATAAGCAAACGTTCTTTATGAAACGTTTTTTGGATATTACAAATACATGTGCACTCTCGATATCTACATACAATATCCAATTTTATCTACAAATACCCAGAAACAAATTACATCGGAACAGAAGTTATTACGCAATCTTTTGTTAAAGAATTTTAATAATTCTAAGCTCTTTTCCCCCTTTAATTTTAATATTTTCGTATAGCCTTATAAGCTTCATGCTAAAAGTTTATTAGTCGTGGATTATTTTGCAAGACTGATAAAGTTAATTTGCTTTTAGAAGCAAATTATATTCTTTATAATGAAAATACATGCCTTCAGCACTCATTGCCATCTACCGTCTACCTTAAAGACCCTGTGTGGGCTCATGTTTCCATTAGCACACATTTTATTTAACAATAAAATGCATGCTATTCCTAAAATGTTCAAATCCACTTATAAACACTTTTATGTATTCAACAATTCACACACACCCACATGCATGCATGTACTTATTTTAAATCCTATAAATGCTTTGCAAAATTGCAAAATTGTTATAGCGTTGATTATAAAATTGTTGCTGCTTTGTGGCTGCTTATGTATGTTATGTAACTTTTCTAAAATTCTAAATGCATTGCAATGATTATAAGGTTCTGAAAGTCTCATTTTACTAAACTAAAATTATAGTGAATAATTTGGAGTAAGAATTTAATAAGTATAAGAGAATTCAATAATTTTGTTCATTGCTTCGAATAGATTTTGGAACACAGTTGATCTTATAGTGCGGTAAGAAAGGAAATTTTAGTTTTTTTACCAAAGTTATATGGCTTAATGTACTTGAAACATTTAAGATTTAACAAAATTAAATAAAAGACTATGAGACCGAGAAGAGAAAAAGTTAAAGTTAAAAATTTTTGTAACAAACAGAGAAAACAGCTATTTTTAAAATGTAAAAAGTGAGTCGAAGTATAAAATCAGAATTGTCTCCAGAGTTAGTTCCCTTCCAGCACAAACCTTACTGATAGTTTACTAGTGGTAAGGCTTACTAGTTTACTTTACATTCATTTTCCAGAAAGGCAAGCTTCCGTTGGTCAATTGGAAACGGTATTTTACTTTGCGTTCTTTATTTTTAAAACAAAATATTTTCTTTTTCTTTTTAAAAAGGGGGAACGACTGCATGGATATGTTTATGTCACGTTTGATTCAAATTTCAGAAAAGAAGTTCAATGCTATCGAAACGAAAGATAATTCGCTCATCTGATTTGATGTTGATGTGAATGCAATGACGACAATATTTTACGTAATGTACGCAATTCTTTAAGGCGGTTTTTGAGGGAATTTGTCGGAAAAGTTTACCAAAGAGATATAGAATTTCTTTATGAATTAGTTGTAAGTAAAAAGCTTTGTATCCTCTGTAATGGGAGAACGAATTTTCAAAGGTACGCTGGCAAGGCTTTATTTTTTGTGACAAATTGTAGGTGGCTGAAGAGTTTGGTGGAATGATGGACGCGAGATGCGAGCATTGCTATAAAAATTCAACACATTTCATGAGTTCTTGGCACTTAATGGTTGTGAATTGTCTTCTACTATCAACATTCACTGTGCAGTTAAAGCATGCGATCCATCCATCAAAAGAAGTTGGTTTAATTTTTTTAATTTAGCTTTGTTATCCTATACAGCAATGGCGGCCGTCTAACAGGTAAAGCGATCAATTGTTGTTACAGGATACTGTGACATTCTTGACGGCGGAACTAGTTCAGCTATATTCATGTCAGCAAGATAAGTCGGATTCGCCATTTAGCATCGACAAGTCGACTCTTCATTTCAATCTAGGATAGTATGCTCCAATCGGTGTTCGAAAACATATTAAAAGTGTTTGTAGAGTATGCAACTGGTCTTGAATACAAGTTCTTCATTAGGATAATGAATTGGCTTTCGGCCAAATACAGTGAGCGAAGGACCAAAAGGTTGGTTGTCATTTCCTGGATTGAGATGTCTTAACAGAAGTTACAGAACCCACATGAGCTAGAGATAGTGGAATATTTTGTGATATATGACAGATTCTCTTGAAGGTTCTATATTGGATATTTTTGCACAATATTCAAAGATGGAATGTCTGCTTCGCTATTGCTACTTATTCTTTCTCTTTTAGCATGCAGACTCACGGAAAGAAAACTTAGTACCTTTCTATGTTAAACATCTTGTTGTTAACGAGTAAGTATGGAATATATGTTTCTTAATTGATGTTTTCCCTTTCCGTTGCTGTAATTAACGGAGATTTCATTCAGTCTTATTTGTACTCTGTAGTTCTGAAAATGTTCTTTTTTGTACCGTTTATGGCGAGTTGAGAAAAGAAGTTTTAGTTTTGTACAAAACTTAATGTATTTAAATTTTAAAACATTTCAAACTTAGCAATAGTACCAAAAAGTAAGTAAGTAAGAAAAAAAAATTGAGGACTGAAATTAAAGAAAACAATAAATGTTGTTTTTAAAATTTAAGATACAAAATAAAGTAAAATATAAAATATATATATATAATACAACTTTTGTGTATAAAAGTACATTTCTCATGCAGAGTATTGAGTATCGAATTTGCATATATGTGACTAAGCTGACTTTGGTGTATGCCTTCTAAATTTATCAAAGAATTTGAAGTCAAAGGGCTTTTGATAAATTTCTGTTTCATTATGTTCGACGAAAGCACTCGTCTACAGTGATTAATATTTGCATAAATTTATTCAGATAATTTTTGAACAAAAAATGTTTTATGAATATGTGACAATATTTATCTTTAATATTTTAAAGATTTTCTTAACACGTATTTTACCGTTTTGGTATTTACACACCACACTTTTTTCAAGCTGCCTGTGCAAGGTAGTAGATCATAATATGTACATACATATCTATTCCATTATACTGGAGGTCGAACTTAAAATTTTTAACAAATTTTATAACAAACAAGGACATCAGACCTCATTTCCATAACAATAATGTTTCTGTGGTTATGTGCGTTACATTCATGCATGAATGCACGCATGCATGCATGAATATCCGGGTGTATATGTTTATATAACGTATATAGATATATAATGAAGAATATATATATATATAAAGCCACAAACATTAAGCATTTTGAGGTATGAAGTATGAGATGTACTCACTCACTCAATGTAAATAGTGTGCGTGTATATGTGTGCTTGTGTAAGCGCATTTCAAGTATTTGTACAGCCGCATATTTGTGGGTGCAGATGTTAAACAAGTAATTTAGGTAAATTTTGAGTTCGGGCTTAACCTTGTGTGTACATGCACTTGAAAGTATCGTCAACAATAGCAGCGACAACAACAAAAATATATCAACATCTAAAAAAGAAATGATTTCGTCACTTCTGCGGTAAATGTTATAGCAAAACACCGCAACAACCACTGCGAAAACGTACAGTGAAGCTCTAAAATAGCAGAATATTTTACAAAAAACATTTGTTTTCACACCCACCTTAAAAGCGGTGAGTTATAAAATTCACTTAGTTCTTAAGCTCAAAACTACTTATGGTGGGGGATACATTAAGTTTGTGCGAATGTAATTAACATCCGGAAGAGCTTGAGATAAATGCGTCTTCTGTGTCCTAATCGATTCAGAATCGTTTTCTGTTTGTTCGCTTGTCTGTCTGACGTTTTTCCACAGATTGTGTTCAATTCAAGAATGAAATTAAGAACAATGAGAAGTTTCGGTTCATGGCCGAACCCTATTGATAGGCCCATTTCTACGACCACCCCCGATTAAGCGCCTTATTTTGAAAAACGCGTTATATGAAAATTTTTAGTTTTCACAATTTCTCGACAAAAATGAGCGAGAATGGGTCAATTTTTTAAACCCACTTTCCTGTAACCATTATATGGCAAAAAGTGATGTAAAAGTTAACGGCATAAAATTTTCACCACGCAAGTCTTGTTTCAGGACCTGAGCGCATATAATGGCACTCACGGTAACAAAATCTAATTTTTAGTACTTTATGACAAGAGCTATAAAACTCTTAAAAAAGAAGAAGATTCGTTTTGCTTAATTTCTGCTATGTTAGAGCACAATTTGATCACCTCTCTCACATAAGTGCTTAAGTGAAAAGTACGTACGAGACAAGATGTAGTTTTCAGTGTCTTTTTACGAAAATTAATGAATTGTTTTAGACAAATTTGTATAATATAATGATTGGACCACTTTGCCGGGCTATAATGCTTTCCACATTATATATATATATATATATATTCAAAGTTACATTCAATAATTAATAAATATTGCTCGGTATCCCTAACGTTGTGTTCACAAATTCTGCAAAAAAGAAGAACGTTCTATATGAAAGTATTGTCTATTTACTCGGCGCTTTCAAAAGTAATTACTTCTTGAACTGATGTAAAACCCTCTATGGCCAAGGGATATCTGCTAAATAGTTTGTTTGTTGTATATATGAAAACATTGAGTAAAACATTTGCGGCATTAAGCTCTCTGTTTGCCATCGAATTTCGTACACAAAATTACTGAACGCATTGCAAAATATCTGCAGTGTTTACCAGTCTCTATGGAATATGTTCGAGGTAATAGAAATAGCTCCATGTATTTGAAACAGACCGTGTGTTTGAAGTGTTTGAAGAGTTTTGTCACTCTCACCGATCTTCAACGACAGCCAATAGGCAAAACATCGATCAATTAAAAATAACTATGTCGAGAAATCATTGCTTTACCATAACGCAAGCTACCGATTCTTTGTTTCCTAAGGAGGTTTAGATATCGTGTGGCAATTTTCGCCCGCATTGTTCACTAATATCGAAAATTATGTCTAATAAGTAATCAGATTAATTCTCCAAAAGAAAACACAGAAGCCACTTGGAAGCAACTCATACAAAAGTTAAATAAGAAGTGTATTCTATTCTTAATTATTGTTTCACTTTATTCATGAAATTTACATGATATTCTCGCGACTTTAAACAACATAAGAGCTAATCTTGAAGTGAATGCAAAGGGTGGTGTCTCAATAAGAGCGCACTATTTCATAATTTTTATGGTCTGCTAGTTTGAGGTCCTGAGCAGGCTGAATCTTGCACAGACGAAAGTGGAAATCTTTCATTAAAATTCGCTGTATAGTGCTTCGTGAAATTTGAAGTTAAGAACGATGTCGAATTGCTGTTTTCAGTTTTTCGGTGACACTCTCGTTTACAGCAGCAATCTTTTCAAGAAACCGACTAGCACGTCAACGCAAGGGAGACTCGCGCTCTTACTGTTTTTATAAATTTGCAAACGGCCTCAGCGTAATGCTTTTTCGCAATTGTGGCGTTTTTCTTTCGTGTTGTGCTCGACTTTTAATGATCGGAACAATCATAGGCGACAGCTGTTAAATTTCAGTTGCTATTTGCACGAATAAAAAATTACACAAAATTTAAATGGTGCATTCTTTTGTTCAGACATCCTACATATAAAATAAAAATATTAATTATTTTATTTGCTATGCACTTTCTGGTCGCTAAATTTAGGGCGTTTTTATATGCAACCTCTCAAAAATGAGCAGACGTAACCTCAAAATATTAATCTTCTTTCTCAAAATTCAGGACTGAGAATTCAACCGTGTTTGGTCATTTTCTTAGATTTCTTTGGGGCGCAAAATATAAAACATTTTTTTCTGCATTTCTTAAGGAGGGAGTTATAAAATCTCCATTAATTGAAACGATGGCAAAGCCACTGTTATTTTTCTTTTTATGACGTTTGGATCTACATACTTTTTAAATTAGCGCAAAAACCCGCTCTTAAACATCTTGATAGAGAAAGTTATAATTCCTTCGTGCTTTTACTAAGTGCCTTCTTCATGCAAGTAAAGTCCTTAACAAAAGATGGTCTGTAGAAGTTGTTGGTAAATTTTCAGATGATCTCTCTTTCTCTAATTGATTTCAACTTCTAATGGGCTTTTGTTTGTCTAGTAAAATCTTAACATTTAATTTTCACCTTTAATTCATTTATTGTTCTTGGAGACTGTATTATTTCATAATAAAATCCGTTTAAAGAGCACGTATTGTACGGAAGGTGTAAATATTCGTGATAAAGATTTCACTGTATACCCCTTATTTTAATGGCAAACCACTAAAAATTCTCTCAGTTTTCGTAAGTCTGTGTGTTTACGAGAATGTGTATATGTTTATGTTTGCGAAAGCGCTAATAAAACAGCAAAGCACACATATTTAATCTTTATTAAAACACAAAACATTGCATACAACATGCCAAGTGTAAACCCGGTGCGCACTTTGTAAACTCGAATATTTTAACAAGACCTTATTACGTAAGCAACTACTTATATACACAGAATGCAAACACGCAAATTTAGAAATGTGTGGGTACGGCGCACACAAAATCTAAGAGGGACGAGAAATAAGAAAAAATATTAAAACTAAAAGAACAGCGCGGATATAATTAACACCCTGTATACCTTTAGTTTTATATGCGTACAAATACATACATAGCAAATTAAAATTGTTACAAATACTTGTACCAAACTACAAAACACATACTTGCGTTAGTTAAGGCATTATCAACTACACCGTTGTGGTTTAATGCGCACTAAAGTGCGTATGTATGCGGGCATACAGGACGATACATGTTAGCTGTTGATTGCTCATTTCCGTTGTGTATTCTAATATGTGTCACGCTTTTTAAATGCATACTCATATCGTAGATAGCAAAAAAAAAAAACAAAAATGCGTAACCTTGTGACATGGAATTGTATGTTCACTAGCATTTAGCATATGCTTTATTAGCCAGATGTACAAAGTGATTTCAAAATATTTTTTAAGGCATTTTTAATATAATATATAGTTGGAAAGAACTTTTAAGAATTTTCGGTTTACACTTTAACGCTTTGTTCTAAGAACTTTAGCACAGTTTCTCTACGCTTGTACATACGCTGAGGCATAAACGACTAATGCTGAATATCCTTTCTTGCCTAATTAATACTTTAACTAAAAGAAAATACATTACATCCATATATCGAGTTTTTTAAATTCCATTCTAAAGGAGATTTACTAAACTGTCAGTTCTACGTTGCCATTGTCATAAGCAATAAGTATGTGATTTCGGTTTAAGAACAGTGAAGAGAGCACAGAGCAAGCTTATGTCAGTTTGGCTTTTCCGGCACTGTACGGAAGAAGTAAATTGCAAGTGGCTTTGGTCGCCTAAAGGAAAGTAAAGCTTTTTAAATAATCTAAAGCACCGCGAATATCCAGTTGTCCAGTAATATGTTCTGCTTAGAAGAACTTCTTGCAGACGATTATTTAATGGAGAGATGCCGACGCAGGAGTGGCGGTGAGTCCTGACTGATTATGAACGCTGTGGCGACGCCAAAAGCGCGGGAGCTATAAATAATGAGGAACAGATAGACCTCGAAGGATCTTTAAAGTGGGTTTATTTAGCCATACACTTTAAATCGATTTGGTACTGCAAGCGTTACGAGAGCCTTTCTTATAGGGAACGCGGTAATTCACGCTTAAGTAATGCGTTGTCAGCGGGCACACGTTAAATTAAGCTACCAAGGCAAGTATTCAAGTAAACTTCTCTTAAGTCGATTCCGTTCTACACATATAAGCTGACTTACTGAAGTAATGTGGATATCTTTGCATTTAACTCTGTGAGAGGATATGTATGTTTTTCGAAACACCTTATTTTCGAACCTGTAACTATCAAAGGAAAGAGACTGCAATATTGCATATATTTGTCTAGTCCGATTCTTTAAATTAAATGCGATTTAAAAAATTAAATGCAATTCTTTTTTATTGAGAAATCAAAGTATATTGAGATTTCAACACGTTAAACACGAGTTACATGTACACCTACAGTTGAAAAAATTCAACGAATTCACCCATTCATCAATAATACATGATTAAAAAACATTTTCTAATCGAATTTACATCTTTTTTTACATTTAATGCTTATTTAATATAAAAATACTTTAAAAATTTAGATAAGAACGACACTTCGCTTTGGTTTAATTGTGGCCTATAAACTTTCAGTTTTATTAATGTTCTAAAGAGAATTTATATTTAATAATAGTTATAGTTTTTACTTATTTTCATAATAAACAAAAATTTTGTTACCCAATAAAATTAGCCGCACATTAGCTAAACATAATAATTACAAGGAATGAAATGACCATAACGAACAGAACAGAAAACGGACGGAACAGAAAAAATTGTTGCAACGCATAACTGCTTAATATAAATTTTATGAGAAGTAAAAGTAAAAACAAACCCCACAAACCTAATAGACGACATTAACAGAAAGAAAAAAAACAGTTTCCTAACCCATGTACGAATCTTTCTGTACATTCTGAAAATTATTAAGACTAATTGTATTGCGCTAAGTGATGTGCAGTCGCCGGAAAAGTGCAGTGTACAACGTGCATCGTAAAATATTTAGATAGACACACTCTTCGGATTTTTTAAATTTTTTGATTGGCAAAAGTTATAGTAAATTTTAAATGGTTTCGCTGATTAGCTCTTCACAGTCAAATGAAATTATGTTTTCACGATAGCTTTTGTTATGCTTTAAGTTCATTTAAAACTTGTTACCAATTTTCTATTATATATTTTCTATAATCTACTTTTTCGCCAACTATGCTTACCCTCTGTTTGATAATTAGTAACGATAAATAAAACGTTTTTTCCATGAGTTAGAAAAGAGAACATTTTTTAAATTAACATGTGTTCAAATAAATTCTCTGTGTTGAAATTGGTTACTTTATTAAACATGCCGAATACATTCATTCCTCCTGCGATTTTAAAATGAAATTAGTATTCGTACGATGCAAGATTCAGTTCTTCACAAACTGTTGTCCAGGGCGTATCAAAGTGTAAAGGGATCGAAGTGAGCAAGCAACATTTGCGCACTGACGTTATTCTCCTTTAAACTGAAAGAAAAAATGTAGATGAAGCTACTAAAATGACTAAGTTGGCTTGAAATGGAAGTGTAATATGTTATGAAACTGGTAGAAAGTGGTTTGCGAGATTTCATGTAAAAAACTATAGTCTTGAAGACGATGTTAGTTTTGTGGCATTTCGCCAAAGGTATCGAATGAAGAAATTTAAAGTTTACTAGACGAATAGTCAGCAAAAACTCACAAAAAAATTAATGTACAGTTAGGTATAAACCAGCAAACAATTTCTTTCAATTGCTTACAATAGGAGAGATACACAAGGATGGAAAATGTGTTCCTCATGAAATACCCGACTAAAGTCGAATTGTTTAAGCTTATTAAGTCTCTAATAAAAGAAGAGAGTGATTATCTTCCCAAAATTATTAAGAGCGGTGAAAAATGCGTACTATGCGAGAATCCTAAGCCAAGCAAAAACATGGAATGATCCAGGAGAACCATTCCTTTCCAAGTCCACAAAGTGGTACTGCGCGTTCCCAAATGACAAAAGCTTTCAATCTTTTTGACGTAGAAAGGAAAGCTAATCCAAAAATGAAAACCGAGATTCGGATCTGCAAGATGAAGAAGTCCTTAAACAATCTGTTTAAGAAAATCTACAAGCCGTTTAAGCTACCAACAGTGAGACATTGAATGGCACTACGACCTCTAGCAATACTAAGCGCGATAATCTTATTGTCAATTCAGGTAATAATTTTAATTCAATTCAAGTTAAATGAAAAAGGCATAATTCAATCCGTTTTATTTTTATTCTTTGATTTTTATCAGTAGTAATTAACAGATCTGCAAGTTTGTCAAGCCCACAGTGATGAATTTAATTTTAAAAAATATAATTATAAAAAAGATAAGTTATTGGCACATATTTTCCATTACAAATGTTAAGATTAGTAAACAGATAAAGGGAAATTGATTTCAAACCTATGCCGTAACTTTCAGATCCCGACGCCCATTATAAGGGGATACAGAACCTTAAAAAGAAAGAAATCCATAGCTATAGCCATATACACTGAGAGGTGGATGAGGTTTTAAAAACGCCTTCTAAAAGCAATAATAGTAAAACAGGCTACTTGTCAGTTACAGTTTTTCCTAGAAAGATTTGTTTATATATGAATGTGGCTTTCGTGTATGGGCGAAATGAAATAAAATTATGGTTCGGTTGGTCTTCGCTCCGTTATGCTACTGGCGCATACAATTTGTATTTTACGAAATTTTAAATATTCGGGCTGTAGAAAAAACAAACATAATGGATAGCCTGGCAACTCTCCGAATGTTGGAAGACGTAGTAAAGTGCTAGTTTCCAAAAAAAAAGTCTTTAATGTACTAGAAACCTCCTAAGTAAAGATAAATAAAGCACCTTAACAACTTGTTGTCAAGGCCTCGATCAACATACAAATTTCAAAAATCACCAATATTCTGTTTAACATTGAAACGCTGTATTCTAGGAGGAATGAGTTAAAAATTGTACTATAAAATTAAGAAATATATCGAATTTTCTGCCTAAAGAGGATTGTGCAACTGTTCTTAAAGAAAAAAGTTCGGTTATGGTCCATAAAAAATTATCTGAAGTATTCTCATTAGCCACTAGTAATTATCGAGACAAATTGCAAATATGTTTCATCATGAGATTGTTTAATACACTAACACGTCAGCCACATACTAGACTCGAAGTATTCTTTACCTCTTCGAAGTCGCACAAATGAACTCTGTTTTTTCTTTCCATTCTCTTTATTCTTATTATATTTCTTTAGAGTAGTGCATATAAATGAGCTCTTAGTATTAACGAGCACTCGGGAATTTAATTACACATGTCATATACATACGCATGCATATATACACACATAGCATACATTTTCAAGATAAAACCTGTTCATGTTACACTCAAGTACATCTCATAATTTAAGATACAGTATTGTATAGTGGTGATTTTAAAAATATACAATATTTTCGGTTTTTAATTTCTGAATCTCTCCGAAACTTTTCCGCGAAAATTTTGGAGGACAGAAATCATAACAATGCAAAAATCAACATCATCATTATGTAATAATTTGTTAAACTTTCTTCACTTGTTTCTAAACAGTTGTTTAGCATTGGAACAATGGCATCAATTAAATATTCAAATGAAAAACAAGATAAAAGACCAAACTTTTCTATTTTAATAAAAATAATTAAGGATTATTGAAACCGGGAAAATACATTACAATACAAATTATAAGAAAAACAGTATAACTACATCAACGGTAACAAGAGTAATGCAACTACACTGCCATCGAGAACAATTATATAAATAATACATATAAATAATAATGTCATACATATAAACTTAACAGAAACCTAATCCATTATTCGTGTGAACTTTTCTCCAATAGCTTTCACGTTTTCAGAAGGGACAAATTAGATGGAACTGACGGTAATGTTTTATTTGCCATTGTGGTTGTTCTTCCAACCTATTCATTTCAATATTCGACACCAAAATTCTGTTTTTAATTTATTCCTGCATTTCCTCAAACCATAAAGCATACTACCCTCATTCACGCGTTTCGCTGGAGTTTGAAAATCCGTTGATACTGCCTTAGTGTTAGGGATTGGAAATCACCACAGGTTACTTGCTGTTGAAGTAATAATTTATGCTACATGGTTCCTATCTCGCTATCTAATAGGGTTAATATATTTGCAAATGATATATTTTGATTTGAAACATCTTCAATATGATCATACTTCAAATGGGAAATTCTTAAATTTAAGTTTTGAAAATTTCCCTGAAATAGTTTTACATGATTCTCCACTTGTCTAACTGGAGATTCACATCACCCAATACTTAGCCTATCTTTCTGTTAAATTGGATAGTCTAATTACCGACAATAGCACTTTAAATCGCACTGCTTCAAATCCATAATGTGTCAATTTAACAACAACAACATCTTGCTTTTCAAAACTCTAATATCGTTAGACTTCATTATTTATTTCGAGTATATATTTGTTAAAGTTAAAAATTATCTAAAGTCATTTTGTGATAATATATTCTCCTTTTAAACGAAAGTATCTCCCACAGAAGTCATTTATAGTACATACAAAGCGTTGCCAATTTCTCAAGCCGTTGCAATGACTTTCACTATTGAATGATTCTTAACTTATCCAGTATTATTTGAAAAGTTATTAATGATCGAGCGAAATACAGTTCACACGTTTAGTTGCGTGATATTTGATCTCCTTTTCTTCTCTTCCCCTTTTCTTTCTTTTTACAACTCAAGCTCTCAAGCATATAAAGATTTTGCATACAGATTCTTTTACTATACCAGATATTTCTCGTTTCACCAAACCCTACTTATATAGTTAAGCATGATGCCCCACAGAGTAGTAGATGTTCGTAATATTCCTTTCGTTTTCAAAATTCAATAACATACTGCGTAACAGTAACTGGCATTTGTACTATAATAAATGATAACGATAACGACGACATCGGCTGTTCTGCTATATGCGGCATTTTATGCCATAAAAGTCAAGCTTTCAAACAAATCTACCAACCAAGACTTAGAAATGGTTCGAAACAAAAATGCCGAAATATTGCTAAACAAAAACGCATACTGATCTTAGATCGATTTATTGTAATTAATACAAAATCAATTTTTGTTACTTAGCCTTCGTGGCTTAGATTGGAGCACCTCGTCAAATCTTGCTACATATGGACACAGGGTTAAACTTATACAGTCAAGAGCAAAGCCTAGGCGGTTACGTTTGCCACTAGATCAAACAAAGGGCTATGTGAGCTCTTCATTTCTATTTCATTTCCCCAATAGAAGAACCAGATGATCATACTAAACTTACACAATATATAAGTCAAACTTGCTTTTTCGTCGACTACGTAAATCATATAATGATTCACACATGTCAATCGTGTGCTCAATAATTGCACCGAATTGACTCTCACTTGAATATTTGTGGTTTTAGTATAATTTTTATGCAAAAATTTAATGTAAATAGTTTTAATTAAAGCAAAAGTTTAATACAACAGTTTAAAGCAAGTCAAAGTAGATTATTTAACTGAAATTAATTTTTTGGAGGTCTTTTGATTAAATCGGCGAAAATTTATATTCAGCCATCAATTATTACGGTAGTTGATTTTTGTGTGAATAAATAAATAAATAAATAAAAGATTCATATTTTTTGATAAGCGAATAGTCTCTAATTGTGTTTGATTTTCCTAATTAACTTGCGGTTCTTTCAGTACCAAAAATGTTAAACATTTTGATCTACTTTAGAGGATATTATCAAAAGTTTATTATAAAATATTGCTTCGATGAATAAGAGCTTAATTCTTATGAAGAATTTTAGCTAGATTTAACGGCTTGCCTTCCACGTCGTGACCGTTACTTCTTATTAATACCCTGATTTATTATTTTTTGTCTTCTTTTGTAGTACAGCAATCTAACGTAATGCGAAACCAAAATCAAACGCAAATGATTTTGTTTCTCATGACAATTTGTTCCAGTGAATTCTAATTAGTCTTAAGAATTTAACTCTAACTCTAAGTCTTGTCTGAGACAATGAAAACACCAGTTACATGAACTAGTTGTATTAGACAAATATTAAAATAAAGCTCACATAAACTAAACGTAAAATATATCTATAAACGATATATCAAGAAGAAACTAAATCATCTTACGGGTTGAATAATAGCAGAAGTCATATATATATATAAATATATTGACATTAAGTTTTTGCAGTACAGATACCGGAAATGTTTATCTTCTTAAACTACAGTATAGTTTTTATTTTATAATTGCTACCTGCATTTGCACTGAAACCAAAGCTTTCTTTAAAAAAAAATCTTTGTGTAAAAATTATACGCTTCACTGCCTCCAGATGAAAATTCCACTTTTATCTTAAGAGTTTTCTTATTAAAATCTATAGAGAAAACCATACATTAAGACAAAATATGTTAAATATTCCTTTCAATCTTTACACCATAATTTTTAATTTGCTTAATCACTTATCAAATGCCAGTATGCATGTTTAAAATGAATATGATCTTATATACGAAGCTTTCATTATAATTTTAAGGTTTTATTTTTCAGTAAAGTACAATAAGCTTTATCATAAAATTAAACTTCGTATATACACACATGTTATATATACAATATTACGTGTTGTTTGTCTTAGATGTTTCATATTTAATATAATGTGGTTATGATAATAACTGGCTATAAAGTGAAAAAAAAATTCCCTTTAAACCGAACATAGTTTCTTACTAATTTTTCTGACAGGCGACTATTTCGAGCTTTTGTTGACGATTTGGCACATATTACGAGAAGAACGTTTAAAAATGAGTAACAGGTTATTATTAGGAGAGAAAAATGTATAACTCCTGTTTATCTTTTCTATTTACCAAACCTGTTTGGCTTTTATAAAAAGGAATTAATACGCAAATCCATACAGATCTATCTTCTCCTAACTGGAAGGTTTTCCTTACTTTTCGTAACCTCCCGCTTTATATTAACAATGAACAAAGGGGATGGACCCGGGCGATGAGCTTGCGGTTTTGATGTAAAAAACAGTGAAAAATTGAAAAAAATATTTTTATGTTGTAGAGCAAGAACCTGTTAGTGTAGACCAAATTAAAATGTCAGCATTTTTGTTTTGTTTTTTTAAGAAACAATCTCGTTTAAGTATAACCTGTTCTGTTTCGTTTGATAAAAAACTGATCAAATTTGTTATTAAATTTAGTAGCCGTAGTGCATTCTAAACCAGTCATCTGTTCAACCGCAAATTTGTATGAAAAAGTTTTTCGAACTAATTTTTCACAACAAGCTTAGTGTGTTAAATACTGCAACACAAAGATGAATTATTACGAAAAATGAATCCACAATTAATTTTGTGACACTTTTAAAATACATTACTTTATCTAGTCTCCTACTTGATTTGAGAGACATTTCAAATTTACATGAAAATAATTCGTTACATCTTCGTAATATGAACAAAAATCAAATTTTCGCTTTCCAATGAATGCTAACTTAAGATGATATTCGCGTCTAGAGACGATATATAAAATATCTATGAAAATATAAACCAACATTTGTATATAAATATATAAACTTTCTAAATATAAATCTCTCTATAGGCGATAGCACAATAAGTTAGAATAACTAATACTAACATCACAAAAAATTTTTATATATTATTTCTAAAAATAATTTAAAAGGGAAACATAACCTTAAACTATCATGGGCAAGATTTCGTTCGTACATATGCAGTGTAGACTGACTGTTGAATAACGAAATGAGAAAGGAGTGAAAGAGATAAAAAGCAGGCTTTCAGAAGAAAGAGAGCAACGCACAGGACAAACGAATAAAGTTCGGTTATTAAAACATATCTCTGACCAAAAAGAGTCTCTTGTCAATAACCTTTATTCAGGAAGGAAATCAATGTACGTTCATCTTCGATAGGACTTCGTACCTTAAAAAGCGTATATATAAACTCATCTCTTTAGGCAAATCCAGAAATTGAACTAAGTGTACTCACTGTACTGACGTATGTAGTATCTATTATTTATGAACTTTATGGCCCGATGTGCATAAAATAGTTTTTATTTTACAACTTGTAAACCTACACACACAAGCACAGTTTAGCCCATCAAGCAATTGCACTCGATTTTGTTGTTTTGCTTTTGTGGCTCTCAAAAAATTCGTAGGATCATAATTTTGTAAGAGTACTTTTTTTATTCTTCATTCCAAATCCTTTTGTTACACTTTCGCTATTCAAACTCACTAGTAATGCTATGTAATTAATATTCATTGTCGACTCTGTCTCTAATCAAATATAATTGAAGCATAATATACCATGCACATTTCAGAATACGGCCGTCTTAACCTTGCTGATCGACATTTGAGTTTTTGTTTGCTTTGATCGGCTTACGAAAATAGCTGTCCACTAAGCTTTTGACTCTGGAAGATAATGGATGAATTCATCTTTGCTACACATCGCATGAAAAAATTCTTTTTATTTCACTTAAATTGCTCCAAACAGATCTCTGTATCATCAATAAGTTTGTTGTTTTTCTTGAAAGTCAACAAACGCGGTATCCACGTCGAACACAGCTTTCTCACAACAAAATATTCTTTCAAAATAGTAAATACATTATCTTCTCTGATATCACTAAAGTGTTAGCTATCTCAAGCAACTTCACTTTTCGGTCTTCCAAAACAATTTTGTGCAATTTTTTCATCTTTTCTGGACCAACTCCCTGATTTGAGCGACAAGATCTCGTTTAGAGTTAGAAAACTACCCAAAACTTCTTGTTTTCAACGAATAAGAGTTTCCGTAATATTTTCCAAGCTGATTCTTGGTGTGAATAGCATTTTTTCTCGTCAAAAATACTTCATCAACCCATGAAAATTTTTTGCTTTTTTTGAAAATAACAAAGGTAACATCACTAAAGCAGCTATAAGTTGTAAACTAACGATACGAATAACACGGAATGGCAAATTTCGTTTGAAAGTTGATAATATTTAAAAATCATATGAATTCATCAATAGTGCCATTATACGAATTTATTGAGTGACTTTTTGTATATACATATATATAACAAAATTCTTTGTACTCAATTTAGTATTATTTCCTAAATATAAAACAATTTTGTGCAACTGTACTTACACAGATGTACATGAGGTGTATGTATTGGAAGATGTATTTTTTCTAGTTGTAATGTTCGTGCTTGCATATGTCATTCCATTTAGTTTGACGCAAATGTAAAATATGCTACAAATTACTTTTCAGTTTTCGTTCTTTCTTTTTTTCAGACAAATTCAAAGTTTCAGGTTCATTGATTTGACAAATGGATTAAAAATATTCAAAAATAGTAAATACAATTTATTTTCATATCTATGATGTAGGAAAATCATTAAAAAGCAAAAATTGCTTTGAACCGCAAAAACACGGTATGATATTAAAATAATAGAAGTAAAGAAACTATATTCATCTTAAGTCGAATCTTTGTTATACACTTTCTAAAATCAATACGTTATAATTATATAATATTTTATTAACGTGTATACGTGTCCTTTTGTTGGTTAGGATGATTTTTTCTTTGGTCCTAATAGACCCTTTGGTCTTAATAGGCCCTAAAAAATTCTTGTACCAGTTGTGTCTATTATGGTTGCACATTTATAGGGAAATACCTTCTATTCTTTCCTACAGTTGCAGATAACCTTCATAAATTTCAGAACAACAATTATTGTAATCCATAAGGTATAGTTTCTTTTTCTATCGTGGACATGGCTGCAGACGGATCCCAACGACCGAAAAAATCTACTCGGCAGGCTTTTTTTTTATTAATTGATGGCTTATTAATATGCAGAAGAGGAGGTGAGTTTTCTGAAATTAGTCCAATATTTCAGTGTACTGTGAGATCAAGCAGGTGCTCATGGAGCATCAGCATCATCACATTAGAACTTTGCAAAAAAAAAAAAATTTAAATGGTGCCCAGCAAATAGGGTAAACATTAATGCTAACCAAAACTTGCTTAATTCTGCGACTTCTTTTCCTTTAACGGCACTGTCGTACTTTTGCAATCAAGCAGAATTGCGATATTTATTATTGACAACTAAGGTAATTGAAATCTCTTTTGTTAAGAACTTTGCATAACACATTATCCGTCTAAGAAAAATATCCAGGGAGCTGGATCAAACACAGACATAATTGGACTTTCAATGACGATATGACTTACTATGAAATGGATAAAATGTAATGTTTTTCGTTTTACGATGCAACTCGAAACATTTTTTAAATACGCTTAATTATTTTTATTTTTACTTTTACCTAAACTGACTGATAAATTATCTTTAGTTACAACGTTCGATACAAAAGAAAATAGAACAAAAACCATATTCTGTCACATCGGTCTGTCTTGTTTACTCCACAAAACCTTTAATTATTCAAATTTTTGATATATTTTCTATATATTTTTTTTAAATTTAAAATTATAAAGAATATATATTTTACAATAACCAGAAAATTGTTACATTTGAACCAAAATGATTGAAATAATTTTGTAACAATTATCAATAAAGATTAAATTTAAGCCCAAACCGGAATAAAGTTTCCCAAATATATCTAAATCATAACATCATCCCTCTAGACATACCGTTTCACATGTGTATAAGAATATTTCTAATCGTCATTGTTATTGCCAAAAAACTGATGTATCTGCAGAAACCACACTAAGGTAACTTTTGGTTATTTAATCCAAAATTATTTCAATGAAGTTGGAAGTATAAGCTCACCTCGTAGGTATTCTATTAATATTAATTAATGTGAAATTATCATATAGTAAATCATGTTTATTCAAAATATTTGCCAAAATCTTATCACAATTTTCGAGTTTGCGAAATTTCATTTCTGGCCAATTATTGAAGCAATTAAATTAAATTGCCGTATGTACAAGAACTGCTTCTAGCGTTGCAGCCGTACATGGTTTGCTTGCGCACTTGAATTTTGAAACCCAACCACAAGAATACAAAATCAAGATTAACAGTTTAACAATGTTTATAAACGCAGGCATATGTATGCATGTAACCGTAAGGGTACATTAAACATATCGTACACTAATATGTGTTTATATACGTATGTGTGCGTGTGAATTATATGATGAAGAATTAGAAACTGTTCACAATGAACTGAGAATAACAATGGAGTCGTCTGGCTAAACTCTAGAGACCATCCGAAGGTTACTTAGCTTATAATGAACATACACATACACACACATACACACACACTAATATACATACAATCTTATTGAATAATCCTTATAGCTGTTGTGATTACCTAGCAATAGCTAACATCACAATCATCGGCGTGTTACCGATGACAATGATGATGACGATTATGATGTCAATGGAGAGGATGATGAAGATGCATTTTGCATGTGTCATTAGATGGTAGAGCCCAGAACATAATCAAAGCTCGTTTCCGGTGTAAATTTAAGCACTTGCCAGTCACGTATAAGTATAACAGCAACAACAACTGCACTAGTACAAAGTATACCCATCTTAATGCAGAAAGGTCGTATGATTTTAACTAGAACTAAGCCACATCATAAGGAGCCAAAAGACATCTACTACAATAATATAGCCTTAGGTTTCACCATACATGTGAATTTTGATCCACACACACATACATACATAGATGGGTAGAAAGATAGATAGATAGATAAATGAATGCATGTTCATCTATGTTTTTATGTTGACATCCCAAGTGAAACACACTTGTGTTGGTGAAGTGCAATACACTTTTACACGCTCCCTATACTCTGACATCCTGTCCTCCTACACAAACTCCGCTGCATATGGATGGCTTTTGTAATATTAATCGACTTAGCTATAATGTGAGAAAGCAAAGCAAATACAAGCTCAGCTTTTTTTAAAATTCTTGTTTACAGGATACATGTTTTTACGTTCATATATCTGTACATGCAGCTTCAAATGTGTTGATATTATAAAATGAAGAAGTGCTTACGTGAATTTGTTTGTTCGAAATTTTCGCTATTCCTGCGCTACGTGTCACATCAACTTTAATATTAAAACTTTGCACTGGTGACGTGTAGGAACACGTCATCTAGATGATCTTTGACACATCAATACGTGAGTGAAGAATGATCTCCAAAATGAATTTAATGTCTTTTTCTATGCCTCCGGTCATATATAAGCATAAATTCTCACAAGCTGATGGAAGGCAATGTTTACAAAATTTACTAATAAGCCAAAACATCAGTTGTTGCTCTATGAATCGATTATTCGCCACTCTTGCAAAAGTTAAATCGCTATTCATCAACCAAACAACTAACAATTAAATAACAACTAACAACCAAAGTTTTGAGAGCATTTTTGATTTTTATGAGATTTCTTCTAATTGCAATTGTTGCGATCAGGGTTGTTTTCGAGTTTCCCTGCTCCAAATGGTTTACCTCAGGAAAGAGGTCCATTGCTTCAGGTCGAATTTCCAAAGGCAAATATCGATAGTATCTGAATGCCATCCCTAACATCAAATCAAGGAACTGAAAATTACAACCAATCGTATCTAAACCATGATCTACACCACCGGAGGTTGAACGCGATCAGGCGGTAGTAGAGTGAACTTGGATGTAAGGCAGTGGTAACCGAGTGGTAGCTTTTATTCCACGGTGTCAGACAAAACACAAATTGTTTACATAAACTCACCATCTTTAGACTTTTTGGTGGTATTGTATAAAATGCGTTTTGTGTCAAGAAAAAAATGCTAAACGTTAAAGTCGTCACAACAAATTTTTAGCTTTTGTTTAAAATTTTCACTTTTGCCAGAAGAAGATTGTGAAAGTAACGAATAGAAAAATTTCAGTTAATTTGAAATTAATTGTCAAAACCGGGGCACTACAAATAAACAAAGTGCTATAAGCAGGCTATGCTTGTTACCTAAATTCGATTTGTTGTTAAGTGAAAACACAAAAAATCTTAAGTCAAAAATTCTTTAAATTACTTACACACAGCGTCTGCACCAAACACATCTCTGTCTCTCTCTATGGTAACATTTTATATTTTTATATTTGCTTAAAGTAAGTTTTATTATAAAGCATCGAGACTGTATTTTTCCTTCTATTAATAATTTTGTCTGCAGTGGAGGAAATGTATTAATCTGTATTTAAATATCTATACATATAAAATGTTCGACACAAAGCCTTTAGGTTTATTTGAAAAACCCAACTATATTGTTTAGATTTAGTTGCAATCTCTATCGAAAGCCTTTAATATTACTGACAGGAAATTGCCAACTTCCCAAAAATCTTTTCAAACTCACCTTCATTGTGACATATCATGTATATGGGAAATAAAATCGCTATTTTACAATATTTTCCCTTTTTCTCGGTGTCTAACAAAAACAATTTCCGTCATCAACATTACATAGTAAGGTTTGCGCATATAATTCATAAATTTCCTTGGGATATGAACTCATTTATCATATATGCCGATATATGTGTGAATATGTTTGCATGGACTTTAGCTTCACATATCCTTCGTTATATTGGTGTATGTAATAGTTGTTTATGTAGAAGCATAGGTGGTTTAGTCAATGAGCAAAGCTTTCCGCTCATTGATGAGAGTGCTGCAAAGACCAAAAACCAAGCAATAATCATTATCGGAGTCACCATGAACTTGATGATGCATGATATTCGTATTTATCAAATGTTTTTAGTCCCCTGACGATATTTAATTCGATGTGAACGTACAATTTATTTACTTTTTTTTTTTCAAAAATATTTGACAAAAAATCTCGGTACTGATATAACCCGTGCCTGTATCTTTTAAACATGTGTATTTGAGTTTGCTTTAATAATGACGCTGCTGTTGGTTGCTGATGATGATTTTATGGATAATAAGCAAGTGAGAATATGCATAACAATGAAATGACTCTAGATATTCTCTTATATTCTCGCACATTGCACAAGCGTATGATAAACATTTTTTATATTATTATCGTACTACCACGACTTATCGTTGCTAATAACTAATGACTCACATTATCTGCATTTTTTTTTCCTTTCAATAATCCCCGGATAATTCCAATTGCTTTTGGGAAAAAAAGGAAACTAAACAATTCAAGTTAAGAAAAATTATATTAGCAGAATTTATGGGGAAACGTATGACCGCAATAATCTCTCTCTTAAGAGAATTTTCATTCAGGAATTTCTCTATATATTCTTTTAAAATTTTTTCTTTCATTTCCTTTATACGGCACAAATTTTTTTTATAATTTTTCACCAAAAAAAGAAAGAAATGAAAAAAGTTACGGTTACCATCAAAGTACATCCTGCAACAACATTCAATGTTATAATATATTTTTATAGGAGATTTTTTATATTTTCTTTTCGGTTTGTGAAATACCCAAGCGTCTCTGTGTGCTTGGATTTTAGAGAATGCAATATCTCAAATATTCGTAGTTTGATAAAAAGAAAAAGAAAAAGCTTATGTTACCTGTAATATAATAAGATTGTGTTGATGCATTATGGTACGCGTAATATAAAATTCTTCGAAATATTAAATATTGCGTATAAGAAAATATTCTCTAACATAGGAGATACATTGGATTTGGAAAAACTATGTATCGGACATCCCACATAAGATATATGTGTTATTTATTTGATGTAGTTAGATTGTATTAAGAGCTATGTCTGTTCGTCTATCTCTGTACCTGTGTCGAAATCGCGATTACCTTTTAGTTGATAGGCTAAGAAAATCATCTAAATCGAAGAATTGGTTTCATCGTGACTACTACATATAACTACAGCTAGTTTATAAGCAAAGCCAAATGATGCCAAACGGTGCCAAGTGGGTCAAAATTGTACGATAATATAATTTGTATAATGTACGACATATCTGATCAATGCAAGGTCGATATATCGAGTGAAAGGGTTTCCGTTCAATCTTGATATCCACCATCCTACATAAGCGCAGCATCATTTATTTGCAGATTCGACCAAAACAACTTATAATTACTTTATATTTCTCGCGGGTTTATCAATATCTCTTGTAAACGACGCAAAAACTGGAAAACTATCAACGACAATGGAAAGATGAAACCCAATAGACAATTCAAATAAGAAACACTTAATCGTTTGCCTAATTACTTGAAAGTACCTGCATTCTGAAAATGAGCGAAATATCTTTAGTTTCCACCAATGCCAGAAAATTCGGCCAAAGCGAAATCTTAGAAATGTTATGGTATGATATTTATTTTGAACTCGCTTTACTAAAGTCTTCAGCACGCCACGATTCCGGCTCATTTTTGCTTTGAAACCTACGATATGAAAGATGTTCCACCAACCAATTGTTAACAGATTCGACGAAATTCTTCAAAACATTTAGAAAGGCCGGGACATACTAAAGAGATGCCCGAATGCCTAAACAGCAAAACGTCATCAATCAAAATAACGTAGATTTTGTTTAATAAAATTCATTTCAACTGTAAGAAAAACGTGTTTGAATTTTAGCGAAACCACGCGAAGACACTTTTCCTACACCTAATGTCCTTATCTAAGGACAGCTTAATTTAAATTAGGCTGTATCTGTAAATAAAAAGTAAGCTTTTCGTATGGATAGGCTTGTAATCATATACAGCAGATAGACAAGAACGAAAAAAGCTGTCAATACACACTCATTGACAGCTTTATCGAATTCCAATGAGATCATAAAAAATTGGTAACGCCAACCTTCCGGCTAAAAAATATAAAGGAAAATGATAGATATAATCGCTGCGATGATCAGACGTTCTTACCATGACGTTCCATAACACTGTGCACTTTCCGCGGTCCACGCCGGACAATCCTGTGTGATCTGAGACTAAATCCTTACCACTAAGCTGGTGATCGATTGCACTGCCACAATGTAGTCTCATATCTTATATGATTTTCGTGCAAGCCTACAAATAAATTATTTTAAAACAATAAATACTTTTTGATTACAAAGCAATAAGTGGATTTCAATTAATTAAGCAGAGGATAAACATAATTTTCTTAAATTTATGCGGGTTAAAGGTAATAAAATTGTGTTACGAAAAAACGAACAAAGAAAGCACAAATAAATAAGAGATAAGAATATTCTTATTTCAATTAGGAGCGGAATGAAATTAAGATAACGCAATTAATTAGGAAAAAAGTGTTCTTGAAAATTATCATAGAAAGAAATACTGTATTAGAATTTGTTACAATGAACATTGAAAACTTTTTAACTTACTCGCTCTCCCTTTTTTCGTGAGAGTTACTATTTCATCACAGGAAACAAAAGTAGGGTATAACTAAAAAGAATTCGAAAAGTCTAAATGCAAAACGTTGTTTTTTACTTCGAAAACGAACTCTCCTAAACTCTTTTTATTCCTCAAAAGTGGAGAAAATTCTCGAGTCTAATACCGCCAGGTTAGTATAGGCGCAAAAACAAACAAACTGCAACCAATCTTTAAAGTTTGCAACGGATGCTTTCAATCCTCACGGGCGAATTATCAAAGGATCTTTCTAAAGTCACTTTCATTTTAAATTTGGTCAAGAACATATGGATTATGCCACTAGATCTAAATGAAATAATTAACAACATACGATACGATATAAGTATTTATTATAGTAGCACTCCTAATTCTAATCTTTAAAATCTTTTAAAATAAAATTTCTTCAAAAATGATTTATTTCATCCTAAATTAAAATGTGTGAATTATTTCGACAAAAGTGCTTATAAATCACTTTTATGTAAAAATATTTTAAGCATATAAATAAAAAAGAAAGATACTCTTTAACGAAAAAGCCACATAATAGGTAAGTAAGTAATTGTGAGAATCTTTATTCAAACATTTATTTTGAATGAAACTATTTACTTTACATTTACGAAAATAAACACAAAATCTCTCTAAAAATACATAACAAAATATTGTGTTATCAAAAACAATATAACGACCAGCATTTTAAAATTTTCGCCAAGATATAAATCAAAAATATTACATTCTATGACGCCCAGAATAAGATAGACTGAGAAATTGAAATTAATGCATTGAATTTATCGTCCCTAACCTTGATTAGTTTCACTGAATGAAAAATAGACCATGTACTTTCATCGATCTTTTGAACTTTTAAGCAAATTCATCAAGATTTTCACGTAGGTTTCCATAATTTTTCTTTTTGCTCTAGTGAAAAGTTGAATCAAAATTGAAAGTATTGCTACAGTGACTTAATTTGAAATGGAGAGCTGAAATGTAGCATATGTGGTTAGACTTTTTTTTTACATATTGAACTTCGAAAATGAATGTCGATCAAGATTAAATGTAACGAAAAAGAAAGGAACAGAAAAATGTTAAATTTCGGAGCAGTATACATCAATAAGAATAATTATCAACCATGTTATATATATTTTATATATTGTATTTATTATATATAATAATATTATATATTATATATTATATATTATATATTATATATTATATATTATATATTATATATTATATATTATATATTATATATTATATATT